>PVLA01006351.1:0-125865 GCA_004027455.1 Hydrochoerus hydrochaeris | reverse complement strand
GGCTTGCCTGCGACTGCCTCGCACACCAGTGTTTTATTCTTGCTGACAAAGATGTTTACTTCAGGGCGCACTGCAGGGATGTGAGGAAAATTATGCTTCAGCTTCAAGATCAGATTGAAATTTAGAGAATTTGTCTCAGTCACCAATATGATGATGTGATGCATCGCAATATATGACGCCCCTTACCTAGCACTTGGAGTTGGTAGTCATGTTGGAAATTCCCACCAGATAGTACTAATTCACAGATGTAAATTCCATCATGTGCAACAGCCACTGCATTAATCTGCAGGTGAGGACTCAGGGGAGGTCTGGAGGCCCACGTTATCCTGTCATCAGTACAGTTGTCAAAGGTCTGATTGCTGTCTTTTTCGTAGGCTTTCGAGCATAGAGGCTGGCCTCTGCGGGCGATTTTCCATGTTGTTAGCAGCACGTTTGTCAGTAGGACAGGAGGGCAACAGAGTACATGCGTGGAGCCCATCTCTATAAACAGCCTAGTTTTAACTGGATACACACGTCACACAACACCACACGCCACACAAAAGAAGAAATGGAAAAAACAAGCTTCACAAAGATCTTTGTATGTTGACATCTATCTATAACACATAGCATGAATCTGTATTTAGACACTGCTTAGCTGGTGATCATATTGAAATATTAGATTTATATAAAAATAAATATTTATAAGATACACATAATGTATACTATATATGCAAATTAAATTGAAATAGTAAGCAATTTTCTTCTATATTTTACATTACAATGGAATCAACCTGAATTAAAATATATTGAAATTTTCAAGTATTTTGATATTTGAAATAGATAAGAAAATGTATTCTAAATTAAGTATTCCAAAATCTAATATTTTGGTGAAGAGCAATATTGGATTTATCACAAAATTCAATCTCCTCAGAAAAGAAAATGCAATTGTTGTGTGGTTATCTCCCCCTGAGTTTTAATGTATGCAAAAAATAATAGTAACATCAAAACTAAATGTCTCTCACTAAAGTGGCTTTTCTGCCAAACATGAATTTGGAAAATATGTGATACTTTTACTGAAAGTAACAAATATGGTATTCAAGTTGAACTAGTTTGAAATTCAAAATGTTAAGAGAATAAATGTTGTTAATAGATCTTAAAATAGTATGCAATGTCATCAGTTTAGTTATCCTGTGAAAATGAAAATCGATGATACCTAGAGATGTTTCTTCTGGTGAAACAGTAGCATGTTGTATAAATTTAAAAGCAATAAAACACAGGATTTATTTTTCTTTGCCATTTTTTCATAAAAAGTGTGATACTATTAAACAGCTTTTAGATAAATTTCTCTTCCTTTTTGTTTAGTCACACGTATATTTCCAAACAGTTCAACTGTGAATTTTGCTTATCAATTTTGTTCCTATGTTCAATCTAATTATATAGATTAAATCTATAAAATGACCTTTTGTGTTCATGTTTTAAAATAAAAATTAAGCCCTTTAACCTACAAGTATCTTCCAACAAAGAAACTCACACTCGCACAAAGTGCCATAAGGTGTCTGTGACTGATAGGGATTTGCAAGAGGTGATTACTACTGAACCAAACATCTGTTACAAATCACATGTGACAAAGGTTTGATCAGTGATGTCCCTTAAATGTGAGCAAAACGACCTATGGTGGGGCAAACATTTTATGTGATGAAACTTGTTTTTGCTAAGTGCTTGGTTTAATCTTTCCTTTCCTGTTTCAGTGTCATTTATCTCTTCTGGGTACCAAGCCGTTGCATTTTATGGCCAGGTAAAGATCACATAACTAGTTGAAGAAAGAGGTAAGACCTTAACATGTCTTTCCACAATCTCAAGTAAGCACATGTTTAGAGGCAAGTAAGACCATGCTTTGTATGGGGACCATCTGGAGATTGAGACAGATGGCCCCTTATACCGCAGGACTCAGACCACCATATTCTGCAGTCCTCACCCCAACTTCAGCCAGGTCATCAGTTACCGTTTGTAACAAAGTTAAACCCTCCATCCTTCCATGCTGGCCATTAGTTGTGAAAGTATATTACCTTCTGCAGGAGGGGATGAATTATTCTGTGTAATCTGTTTTTCATCCACACATGAATTACCTGAATCTACAAAATATTTAGAAAAAAATAAGCGAAGTTAATTTTTAAATACTCAAATAGAGTGGAAGTCACTGTTTCTTCTCAAAGTCTTATTCAACAAGATAATGAGTTAACTAAAATTAACAAAAACCATTGCATAGAAAATTAAAATTTATGCCATTCGGGGATAAAAACATGTTAATATCTTGCAAACTAAATTCATAAAGTATTAATGATTTCTTGTTTATGAGACATCTAATTTTGTCAACAAAGTAAACTTGCCTCTCTTGCTGCTTCTGATCCCCTCCCCTAGCCAGGAGTATGTGTTGAGGGTGGGCCTCTCATGTGACTTGGTCTCATTAAGCTCCTTTCTCCAGGTGCCTCTCCCTAATTAAAGTTGTGTGGAGCAAGGCTGAACACCTCATCCAGCTGAACAAAGTATGACCTTTTCTCAAGAATGTTAGAATCAGAACTGAGAAGAATGCGTGAATCTCTCCTGCTTCTTTATTTTTTATAAATTATATGTCCAATCTGAGGAACAGAGATAAGGACCCTTATCTCCTCCAACCCTCTAGTTCCATAGTTCTTGAGACCCATATGCATTCCTTCCCTCAGCTTTTATAGAATTTCTTACAATCATGATATCCCCAATCACCTGCAAGTTTGGTTCTAAAAAACTGCTGTACTTTAGTTTTTTTAAAGCAATAACACAATGAACAGGAAGGGTTAGAATTATTTTGCTATTATAATGTACTCACACTACCTGTAAGAGTATAGTTTTATTTAAGGTACAGTTGGATTAATTATAAATGTGTGTTACAAAGTGTAAAAGTAAAAAAAAAAGTATAACTGATATGCTAAACAAAACAAAATAAAATCATATAAAATGTTCAGTTAAAATCATAACATGTTACACAATGGTGTGTTATCCAGCCAAAAAAAATAAAATCCTGTGACTCACAGGAAGTTAGATGGAACTGGAGAACATCATGTTAAACAAAATGAGCCAAACACAGAAAGACAAACATTGCTTGTCCTCTGTCATATGGAAGGGAAAAGATGACCTGAAAGTAGAAATGGTATAATTAATGCTGGGGGAAAATAGGGTAGAGGGACTAAGGTGAAAGAAGCACACGGCTGGACGTGATCAATGCTTGAGGTCTACAAATATGGAAATATTACAGTGAACCCCAGTAATTTTCATGATAAATGTGTCTCAATCATTATAAGAATAAAACTAAAAATAAAACCATAAAAAGCAGAATAGAATGAAAGATGAACAAAAAGATGAGCAACAAGAAGAAAACAGTAAAATCTATAGCAGATTTTAATCTAAGTATACATACAATCACTCTGAACATCAAATGCATGAATTTATTAGGTTATCGGGATGAATCAGAAAGTGAGATCTGCCTATATGTTGTTCATTATGTTACCATAAATACAAAGACAAGTAGAATGATCCACTATGATAGGTAGAAAGTTCAGCATTTCTCTATCAGAAATGGGCACAGAATGCAAAAATTAGACAATATTTAGCTGCACTCAACAAAATCATCAGTGAAATAGATGTAATTGACATCCATAGATGACTTCTCCCTACAACAGCAGACTATACATACCTCTCAAGTTTAAATAGAATGCCTGCCAAAATAAACCAGGAATAATTATTTTACTTTTGGACAGAGTTCATAAGGGTAGTTGCTTTCATTATCTCTCACAACATTTCTTGCTCTGAACCCTTCTCTGCCCAAAATAAACCACATTCTGAGCCACAAAACACATCTTAGCAGTTTTTTTTTCCTTTTGGTATCAGTGATCAAACTCAAGACCTCACATTTTATCAGGCAGGTGCTTGTGCCACTGAGCTATATCCCCAGCACATGTTAGCAAATTTAAGGGAACAGAAATCACACAGTGTTTGCTTTAAGAACACATGGAGTTAAATTAGATATCAGTTACAGAAAGGTAGCTAAAAAAATCCAAAATTATTAGAGATTATACCACATACATCTAAATAATTCATGAATAAAAGAGAAAATCTTAAAAACACTGAACTAAATTGAAATGAAAATACAATTCAAATTTTGTGATAAGTAAAATAGTATTACTTATATGGAAATCTAAAGCATTGAATGTATATTTCAGAGAAGAAATTAAAATTCCATCCTTGAAACTTCAGTTTAGAATACAATAAGTAGAAGAGCAAATTAAATTCAAAGAAGCAGAAAAAAACTAATAAAATTAGAACAGATATCAATGAAATTTTAAAAAAGGAAATAAATAAAGAAAATAAACAAAATCTAAGCTGGTTCTATGAAAAGAAAAAAACTAACAGACCACTAGCTAGACTACTTGAGAAAAAGAGAATGAGTTTGTCATATTTGAAACAAATAAGGAATATCGCTGAAGGTTCCTTGGACATTAAAGGTCTAAAAGGAAAACTGAATAACTTCAAACCCACAAATATTATAGCCCAGGTGAAACACATCAATTCCTTGAAAAATACAATCTGCCATATCTAGCACAGGAGAAATCAGCAATCTGAATGGCTCTATACTCTTTGAGGAAATTCAATCAATAATTAAGAATCTTCCTAGGGCCAGGGATTTAGCTCAGCGGTATAAGTGCCTGCCTTGCAAGTGCATGGTTGACAGTTCGATCCCCAGTACAAAAAGAAAAGAAAAGAAAAGAAAAGAAAAGAAAAGAAAAGAAAAGAAAAGAAAAGAAAAGAAAAGAAAAATCAGAAGAATCTTCCAAAAGAAAAAGCACCAAACCCTGATACATTCGTTGAGGAATTCTGCCAAACCACTGAAGAAAAAATTATATTAATTCTGTATGATCTTTCAGGCAGAGGGAGTACTTCCTAATTCATTCTGTAAAATAGGGATTACCTTAACAGAAAAACCAGACAAAGACATTAGAGGACAAAAAAAAAAAACTATAAACAGGTATCTGTCATGGCACACATTTAAAAATCCTCTTGAACAAAACAAACCCTAGGGAACTTAAAAGCAGTTGTAGCGAGATTTCCAAATACAAGCTTATTATATAAAAGCAATTACTTTCCATATACCAGCAATGAATGAGTAACTATCAAGTGAATGAAAGACAAGCTACAGACTGGAAATATTTGCCAGATATGTCTGATAAAGCATTATTATCCAGAGCATGAAAAGGCTTTTAAAAACGAATAGTAGGAAAGCAAGCAGATCAAAAGATCAAACCAGATCAAAAACTTTGATAGCTCAGCAAAGATATACAGGTGGTAATAAGGATATGAAATATGCTCTATATCACATGTCATCATGAAAATGCAAAGTAAAGCAGCATATGCAGAAACAAACTCTCATTCATTGCTGATGGGGATAAAAAATTGTAAAGACACTTCAAATACAGTTTGGGGGCTTTTTAGAAAACCAAACACACTTATACACTCCAGCAATTACATCCTTCAGAATTTACCTAAAGGAGGTGAAAATTTATATCCACACCAAAACCAGTTGCACAGACAATAACTTGAATGATAATCATCAAAACTTAGAAGTAGTAAAATGTGCTTTAAGAGGTGAGTTCATTTAGAAAATGCAATTATTACCCCATGCTTAAAAGAAATTAGCTATCGAACCATGAAAAGACAAAGGAAAATTAAAACCATATCAGTATATGAAAAAACTAGGGTGCTGCACCACGAGGTGAGTTGAAGCTCACCAGGGCAGGCCAGGAAAAGTTTGGGACCTTCAATTCCGGTGGCTGGGTGCCTGCCCAGCCCCCTTAGGTCACTGGACTAGGCTCCAGAGGTTCTGCAGGCTTGAGTGGACTGTGCCCAGCAACCTTCATTCAACCAGGGGAGCCAGGCCTGCCACACAAGGGGAGCCAAAGCCAAGTGAGTCCCAGTAGCAGAGGGCTCAGGAGGCAATTTCCAACACATCCAGGGAAAGCTTTGGAAAATCACTGGAAACACAGAAATATAGGAAAATGACAAAATGAAAGACCAAAATGCAATCTCAAACTTCCAGCCCATCCCAAGAAAACCTAGGAGCCATGTACATAGAAGAAAATACTATACATACACCTGAAATGCATGAAATGATATCAACTGAAATAAAGAAGCAAGTATGGGAAGCTATGAGGGAACTTGAATCAGAAATATCCTCCCAGGTAAAAGAAGAAATAATAAGAGTAGTGAAAAAAATACTGAATACATCCAATGAAGACACAGCTAAAAAATTAGAGGAACAAAGCAAAATGATAGAATCACTCAATGAACAGTTTAAGAGACAAACAGAATGTATTAAGCAGATTCAAAGAGATATACAGGAAATCAAAAACTCTAATGAAAGTTGCAAAAACTGCCTCAACAAAAGTGAAGATAGAATCTCAGACCTCGAAGATAAGATTGCAGCTAATGAACAAGAAAGGAAAGATCTTCTAACAATGAAAGAAATCAGGAAATAACAATTCAACAGCTGCAAGATGATGCAAAGAAAAACAATATAAGAGTAATAGGGATAAAAGAAAAAGAAGGGGACAACACAAATGATATCAAGAGGCTATTTACAGGAGTAATAGCTGAAAACTTCCCAAACATGGGTATGGAAACTGACATATGGATTAGTGAGGCATATAGAACTCCAAATAGCCATAACCAAAACAAAATTATACCCAGCCATATAATAATTACCATCACAGAAATCCAACATAAGAACAGGATATTAAAAGCTGTTAGAGAGAAAAGACAGGTCACCTATAAAGGAAAGCTTATCAGAATCACAGCAGACTTCTCAACACAAACAATGAAGTCAAGAAGAGCATGGAGTGAAGTTTTTCAGATCCTTAAAGAAAACAACTTCCAACCCAGACTGATGTACCCTGCAAAACTGTCCTTCAAAATGGATAGAGAAATAAGATACTTCCATGACAAAGAAAAGCTGAAGAACTTCATGATCACCAAACCAAACCTACAAAGAATACTGAAAGACATTCTAGATACATATAGGAAAAAACCACTAAGCAAGACAGACAATTAGACAGAATGGAAAGTTAAGATACAACAGCAGAAAGATAACATGTCAACAATAAACCAATATATGACAGTTATAACCATTAATGTAAATGGACTCAATTCACCTATTAAAAGAAAGAGACTGGCAGAATGGATCAAGAAATAATGTCCAACCATATGCTGTCTACAAGAAACCCATCCAACCCCAAAGGAAAATCATAGACTGAAAGTCAAAGGATGGAAAACAATACTCCATGCAACAGGAACTCAAAAAAAAATGGGGGTAGCTATTCTGTTTGCAGACCATGTTAACTTCAAACCAAGAATGGTCCAAAGAGATAAAGAAGGTCACTACATACTAGTTAGGGGAAAACTGCAAGAGGAAGAGATAACAATCTTAAATATATATGCACCAAATTCCAGAGCACCCAACTACACAAAGCAAGTATTAACAGAGATGAAAAATCAAATAGGCAATGACAAAATTATAACAGGAGACCTTGACACAAAGGGATAGACCAACTAGACAGAAAATCAGCAAAAAATAACAGAACTGAATCACACCTGTGAACAAATGGATTTGATAGACATATACAGAGTATTCCATCCCACAACATCAGAATATACATTCTTCTCAGCAGTACATGGGACATTCTCTAAAATAGACCATATGCTATACCACAGAACATATTTAAGTAAATGCAAAAGAATTGAAATTATCCCATGCATGTTATTAGACCATAGTGCCATGGAACTGGAAATTAATGATAAAAGTAACTGCAAAAAAACCCACAAACACATGGAAATTAAATAATACACTGTTGAGCAATCAGTGGGTCACAGAGGAAATTAAAGAAGAAATTAAACAATATCTACAAGCAAACAAAAATATAAATACAACTTACTGGAACCTGTGGGATGCAATGAAAGTGGTCCTCAGAGGAAAATTTATTGCACTGAGTTCCCACATTAGGAAAACAGAACAAACACAAATAAGCAACCTGACATTACACCTGAAACATCTAGAAAAAGAGGAGCAAGCCAAGCCCAAAGTCAAAAGAAAGGAGGAAATTATAAAGATCAGAGCAGAAATTAATGCAATAGAGACTAAGAAAACAATTCAAAGGATCAATGAATCAAAGAGTTGGTTCTTTGAAAGAATAAATAAAATTGACAAGCCCTTAGCCAACCAAATTTTAAAAAGGAAAGAAAAGATTCAAATTCATGCAATACAGAATGAAAAAGGAGAAATGACTACCGAACCTGTAGAAGATCATCAATAACTATTTCGAAAACCTCTACTCTCATAGGTTTGATAACACAGAAGAAATGGACAGATTCCTAGAAACATATGAACCACCAAAGCTGGATCAAGAAGATGTAAAACTGCTGAGTAACCCAGTTTCTATTAATGAAACTGAAAATGTAATCAAGTCCCTACCAACAAAGAAAAGCCCAGGCCCACACAGATTCACTGCTGAATTCTACAAGAAATACAAAGAAGACTTAATGCCGACACTCCTCAAACTCTTCAATGAAAGTGAAAGGGAAACAATTCTTCCTAAATTGTTCCTGGAAGCAAATATCACTCTAGTACCAAAACCTGAGAAAGACCCAACTAAAAAAGAGAACTACAGGCCAATCTTCCTAATAAACATAGATGCAAAAATTCTCAATAAAATATTGGCAAACAGGATGGAGCAAATCATCAAGATTATACACTATGACCAAGTGGGATTCATCCCAGGCTTGCAGGGATGGTTCAACATATGTAAATCAATAAATGTAATCCACCATATCAATAGAGCCAAAAGCTAGAATCACATGATCATTTCTATAGATGTAGAAAAAGCTTTTGATAAGATCCAACACCCATTCATGATAAGAACCTTACAGAGAATTGGAATAGATGGTCTTTACCTCAACATGATAAAGGCCATCTATGACAAACCAATAGCCAGTGTCATATTAAATGGCCAAAAACAAAACCTTTACCTTGAAATCAGGCACAAGACAAGGATGTCCCTTATCACTGCTCCTATTCAATATAGTACTGGAAATACTAACCAGAGCAATTGGACAAGAGAGAGAAATAAAAGGAGTAAAGATAGGAAAAGAAGAAGTTAAATTATCATTATTTGCAGATGACATGATACTCTACATAGAAGACCCCCAAAACTCCATTGAACATCTCCCAGATATAATAAATAAATTAAGCAATGTAGCTGGATACAAAGTCAATACTCAAAAATCAATAGCATTCTTATACACTAACAACAAAACCACCGAGAGAGAAATAAGAGAGCCCACACCCTTCACACTAGCATCCAAAAAAGTGAAATACTTAAGGATTAATCTAACAAAAAAAGTAAAAGAGTTGTACAGAGAAAATTATAATATCCTGAAAAAGAAATCAAAGAGGACCTCAGAAAATGGAAAGACATCCCTTGTTCATGGATAGGAAGAATAAATATTGTGAAAATGACCATTCTCCCAAAATTGTTATACACATTCAATGCAATCCCAATGAAAATACCACTAACATACCTCATAGATGTAGAGAAATCACACCTAAAATTCATCTGGAAACAGAAGAGACCTAGAATAGTAAAGGCAATTCTAAGCAACAAAGCCAAGATAGGAGGCATCACAATCCCTGACTTGAAGTTATACTACAAAGCTACCATAATAAAATAAACATGGTACTGGAATAAAAACAGACCTGAAGATCAATGGAATAGACTAGAAGATACAACTATGAACACACTCAACCACTTTATCTTTGATAAAGGGGCCAAGCATGTTCACTGGAAGAACGACAGTCTCTTTAATAAATGGTGCTGGAAAAACTGGCTATCCATATGCCAAAAACTAAAATTAGACCCATGCCTATCACCATATACTAAACTAAAATCCAAATGGATCAAAGATCTAAATATTAAAACAGAAACACTAAATCTGTTGCAAGACAAAGTAGGTAAAAATCTTAAAGACATAGGGGTAGGTAGAGAATTCATGAACAAGAACCAAACTGCACAGAAAATACTTGCCAGAATCAATAACTGGGATCATGTCTTATTAAAGAGTTTCTGCATGTCCAAAGAAATCTCCAGCAGAGTGAAAAGAAAACCTACAAACTGGGAAAAAATCTTAGTGAACTGTCCCTCAGACAAAGGACTTCTGTCTAAAACTTTTAAAGAATTAAAAAAAATTAGACCCCCGAAATTCAAAGACCCAGGCCAAAAATGGGCATCCAAGATGAACACACAGTTCTCAGATGAAGAAATATGAATGGCAAATAAATACATGAAAAAAATGTTCATCATCACTGGTCATTAGAGAAATGCAAATTAAAACCACACTGAGATTCCATCTCACTCCAGAAAGAATGGCCAGGATCAACAAAACTACCAACAACAAATGCTGGAGAGGCTGTGGGGAAAAAGGAACTCTTCTGCACTGTTGGTGGGAGTGTAGAGTGGTGCAACCACTGTGGAAGCCAATCTGGAGATTCCTCAAAAATCTGGGATTGGATGTCCCATTTGACCCAGCTATTCCACTCCTAGGCATATTCCCAGAAGAACTGAAAATATTATACCACAGTGATATATGCACACCCATGTTTATAGTGGCACAATTTGTAATAGCCAGATCTTGGAAACAACCTAAGTGCCCATCAACTGAGGAATGGATAAAAAAATTGTGGTACTTTTATATAATGGAGTACTACTCAGCTATAAAGAATGATCACATGGAGATATTTATAAATAAATGGATCCAACTTCAATCCATACTCATAAGTGAAATGAATCAAACTCACATGTATAAATACCATATAGTCTCTCTAATGTAAGAAATGGTAAGAATACAGAAGATTTTATGGTAATCATGGTTCACCATTATACTGCTTTGAAGTCTTAAGTTTTCATTCATTGGTTGGAATGGTTTTATTCTATTTTGTTTGATCTTAATATATGTGATTGTATGAATAGTTACTTTGAAGGCAAGACAATATGGCAGCCATTGTTGATTTAATACCATCTTGCTCTGAAGTCCTACCATGTTCTTGTTTTTCTATTACCATTGGTTCTATCATGTTGTGTCTTACTGGATTTTACTATGTATGATAGTATAAACAAAATTTTCATGGCAAATGAGATAATATAGCAGCCATTGTTCATCTTCAGTTATTTGGTTCAGAATGCCTTGCAATACTTTCATTCTCTTGAGTGGTTGTGTTCTATTTTTTTATACTTGACATTATTGTGTGTAAAGCTAAGCTCAACTATTTCAAAGAAAGAGACATTATGACAGCTACTGTTAATATCCAATTGTCTTGTTGTGAAGTCTGTGCTGCTTACATTGTTCTGTTCTGATCTGCTTAGATCTGTCCTCTTTTGGTTTTATTCTCTTTAAAATAAAAAAAGAAAAAAAAAAAACTAACCTGAAAAGGAATGAATTGTATCATGCCAACTATATGACATTCTGTAAAAGGCAAAATTATCAAAACAGTTAAGATCAGAGGTTTCTAGAGACAGGGGAGAGGAGAAAGCAAAGAAGATTTAGAGGATTGTAAAACTACTCCCTATGATAGCATGAGTACACACATATCATTAAACATTTATCTAAACCCATAGAATACATAACAGAAAGAGAGAACTCTAATTCAGACTACCAGCTTTAAGTGATAATTGTTAAATGTGAGGATTCCTCAACTGTGATAAATGTACCATTCTAGTGGAAGATGTTGATAAAGAGGGATATTTTTCATGTTCAAGGGCAGAGGGTGTTTGGGAAGGCTTTGCACATTCCACTAGGAATCTAAAACTGCTCTTTTAAAAAGTCTATTAATTTTGTATTTCAAAGTTCACAAAAATGGCAAACAAAATTTTGGAGTCAATAGGAGAATACATAAAATAAATCACCAACATCTGTTAAAGCAGGGTTATTAGGAACATTCTGGGATAATAATTTATATTTGAAAAATTGAAAAACTTCATGTATGTTGATATAGGTACTAAATAACCACAAAAATAATATCAGAATAAAAACTTACAAACATTCTAAAACATAAATAGTATTGTTTAGATAATAGTCTATATATATATATAAGGCAATGCAAAATCCTAAAACACAAAAACTACATAAACATCAAGCAAGTATCACTAAAAGATAAGCATTACAGAAAGTGCCATTGTCAGGGCTGGGGATTTAGCTCAGTGGCATAAGCACCTGCCTGGCAAGTGCAAGGTCGTGAGTTTGATCCCTGGTACAGCAAAAAAAAAAAGAAAGAAAGAAAGAAAGAAAGAAAGAAAGAAAGAAAGAAAGAAAGTGTCATTGTCTTTGCTTGTTTCCTGCAATATTGACTTAGTAAAAACAGGACTCTCCACTTCTGAACTTTAGAATTCTGAAAAGTGGAATGAGGTACTGAGAAAACAACATGCACTACTAAATCTTAGTTTAAAGCAACCTTTTTCTCACATTCCTCAGGCCATGTTTGAATTGCAATTGCTAATGAACATGCAAATTATGATAGTCAAGCAAAAAAACTCAGCAAAAACATTGCTTCAGTGCGGAATTTATAACCTGCTCTTCTTGTTTGGCACTCCCCTGCTTTAGGTCCCAGATGTACCTTCACGGTCTCTCACTTTATATCACAGTATTTTTTCTTCTAGACTTACTCTTCAGTATATACCCAACAGTGGAAAAAAATATTCTACTGTAAGCACCAGTAAGTGAGGATTATAGTGATGTGTTGATTAAATCCTGGTATGAAACAAAAAAGAGTTTTCCTTAGCTTTGCCAAAGTTACTTCACATAGACAACTGCTGGCTGAACATTTTCTAAGGTGAGCTCTTATTGACAATTTTTAGTATTCATCTTTTAAACAAAAATTATTGCCAAAGTAAAAAAAAAAAAAAACAGAGACTCATCAAAATAAACAATAACCTTTCTCTCCATGAGGTTAAGTTCCAGGATAGGAAGTAGCTATACAAACAATAATAATGTAAGGTTTTTCAGTTCAATGATAAAAGTACTCAAATGTACAGAAGTTTAAAAGAAAATATTTAGCGAGGCTTGGTGGAGCATGCTAGTAATCCCAGCACTCAGAAGACTGAAACAGAAGGATCACTATGTGTTCAAGGCCAGCCTGGGCTGCATAAAGAGTTCAAGCCCAGCCTGAACTAAAAAGCAAGACCCTGTATCAAAAATAAACAAATAAATATCTTTCAAAACAGTTTCCAGAACAGGGAGGAGAGATTTAGGGAAACTACCTTAGATAAAAGTTGAGCTGAATCTTAGGATATAAGATTTCCAAGAAGAGAGAGAGAAAAGGAAATTCCAAACAGAAATAAGGGCATTTAAAGAAAGCATAAAGCCAAATGGAAATTTCAAAGAGCTACAAATCATTCAGTGTTGCCATTAAGGGAGAAAAATTGGACATGTGATTCAAATTGAGGCCAGATAGTCTCTAAGAAAATAAATCAATAAATATGAGACAAGCAAAACTGAAGAAACAATAGCTGGCTCTTTGAAAAAATCAGCAACATTTATAAACCAATAACTACTCTGACAAAGAAACAAAACACAAATTTCCAATGTTAGACAAGAAAGAAGGGCCATTAATATAGACCTGCACTCATGAAAGGAATAATGATAGAACTAAAGAAATTGAATTTGTTGATAAAAAGTTGTCACATGAAATTGGTTACACTGGCAAATTTAAGCAAACAATTAAGGAAGAAATTAACGCCAATTTTACATACAAACTCAGCAAATCTAAAAGAAGAAAATGCTTCTTGTTGTGGTTGATACATTGTGTCAACTTGAGAAGTTTAGAAGTTTAATGGAGAGACTCAGCAAGGAGTCAGGGTTCTTAGTTTGTAAATACCCTTACCAGGGATTTAGCTCAGTGGTATAAGTGCCTGCTTAGCAAGCACAAGGTCATGAGTTTGGTCCCTGGTACCAAAAGAAAAAAGTAAATATCCTCATGCTGTGCAAAGGAGGGCAAAGAGATTTTGTGAGTGCTACACCTGCCCTGGTGGTTGAGGGGTAGCCTGCATACACTATAAGGGAAGAAAAGGGGCTTGTTTTCTGCCTTTTTTTTTTCCATCTGGCTGTTGCCTTGAAGTGTTGTCCCTGTGCCATGCTACACTGCCCTGGAGCCAGCTGAGTATGGACTGAAACTTCCAAAAACTATAAGAAATAGACCTTTCCTTCCTTCATGTTGGGCATCAGGTATTTTGTCTCAATAACAAGAGAAAAGTAACAAAGACACTTCCTAACTCACTTTAAGGGGATAGAATTAGCTATTGATCAAAAGCAAAGAGAAAACATATAGGACATATATATAAAAAAAGGCATAACTGTCCTTATCTGTTGCTATTATGTCAAAGATCTATAAAAGAACTCCTGGGTCTAGACTAATTGACCAAAGACTAATATAAAACATTAAAATATTTTAAACAATATTTTTCTATACTAGGACAATTATAAAAAATCTAAAATCAATTGTATTTTCAATAGTACAAACCATAGGAAAAAATTAACAAAAGATGGATGCAAGTGGTACACTGAGAACTACAAAGTATTTTGCAGAGATCAAGAAACCTTAAATAAATAGAGCAAATACCCTGTTAAATGGAAAGACTCAATATTATTAGCAATTTTCAAATTGATACATAAATTCAACACAGTCTTAGTCAAAATGAGTTAGTTTTTTGTGTAAATTGAGAAATAACATATGGTAATGTGTGACCATTAATTATGAACTAGAGTAAGAAACCTAACCAATTAGTAAAGCGTAATTCAGTACACGTCTGTGGAATTTTTCCAGGATGAGTCACACGTAGACCAGAAAACTGAGGGGGAGAAGACCCACCCTGATTTTGGGTGGCACCATCCAGTAAGCTTATAGCCTAAATGGGATGAAAGGGAAAGAAAAGTTGACCTGAGTTTAGAAAGCTCCATTCTGCTTATCCTGGTATATATTTTGGTACTGCTACTACTTGTCAATATCAGACTCCAGTTTTTTCATAGTTTCAGTACAGACTCATGCCAGCTACTTTCTTGATTCCAACCTCATCCTCATCAAGCACTGTATGCTTGATCCCTCTCATTTGCAACTTGCAGCACCTTGGACTGAGCAGCTGCTGGATCTTCTGGCTCTGCAGTATACAACCAGCTGTTGTATACTCTCTTGCCTTGATCTGATAAGCCTACCTAATAAACACCTTATGTAATTATATCTGTCTGTGTTTCTATTGATTCTGTACCTCTAAAGAACCTTTTCCAATATAGAATGCAACCTAATATTAGCTAAAGCAACTTTTTTCAAGGTTTGCTCTGAAGCTACAGTAATTAAAGTTACTGGTTAAAGGTACACTGTGGAGATTCTGGGAAGATGGCAGAACAATGAGCAGCAAAGTAAAAAGCCTCTCTGAGAAATAGCCCAGATGCTGGAGTATACCATTCTGGAGAGGACCAGAAGGAAAGGAATGGATCTTCTTGACCCAGTAAGAAACTAAAGTGAAAAGAAGAAGAAGAAGAAGAAGAAGAAGAAGAAGAAGAAGAAGGAGAAGAAAAAGAAGAAGAAGAAGAAGAAGAAGAAGAAGAAGAAGAAGAAGAAGAAGAAGAAGAAGAAGAAAAGAAAGAAAGAAAGAAAGAAAGAAAGAAAGAAAGAAAGAAAGAAAGAAAGAAAGAGGAAAGGAAAGGAAAGGAAAGGAAAGGAAAGGAAAGGAAAGGAAAGGAAAGGAAAGGAAAGGAAAGGAAAGGAAAGACTTAAACAGAAGGCAGTAGCCAGATGTACTGTCACCAGAGCCAGTCCCATTGTGTGCAAAGTGCCGAGATGCATGGTCACAGTGAATTTGGCGGTTGGCAAGCCTGAAGGCCTTGGTGGGAAGACACGGTCACTGAAGGGAGCAGCAGACCAGAGAACTGCACCCAGCTTGCTGTGAGTGTGAGGGATTCAGTCCTCCTGTGGGAGTGGGTAATTATCTGGGTGCCATTTTGGAGTCAGGCAGGAAAAGCCCAGAACCAGAACTGCAGCTGGCTTCATTCAGTCACTTCTAGCACAAAGCAGGTTGGTGAAAGTTGCTTGGACTGAGTTCCGCCCCTGTGCATGATCCAATAACCAAGGCTGAGGTTTCCCTAAAGCTATCCCTAACCAACCCCAACTGTGCAGCACACATTAACATGGGGAAGACTCCCAGTGGTTAACCAGCTTAGAAGGGAGAGGTCAGGCTTTCCTACCCCTACTTATACTGCTCTAATCAACAGCAGATTAGGGAAAGTAGCAATCCCTAGCCAGCACATTTCAGAGTAATTATAACCAATACAGGAAGTGCCAGGGACTCCATTACCCACTTGTCTGGAAGAAACCAGGAACATGGCAAGAGGAAGAAACAAAAGGCAGTCTCTAGCCTCCAACCCAAGCAATACTGGCCCAGGAGAGGCAAACACAGAAGAAATCGGCAGTTGCAAACCTGCAGTTTCTGAAGCAACAGCATGTGACATAAAGAAACAACTTGATGAAACTATAAAAGAACTTAAAACAGAAATATTAATACAAGTGAAGGAAGATATAAGAAAATATTAAAAGAAATGCTAAGCACCTCTCAAGAAGACACAGATAGAAGAAAGGAGGAGCACAGAAAAAGGAGGGAAACCTTTGATGAAGAATACAAAAAAAATTTTAGAATACATGAAACAGATACAAACACATTACCAGGAAATTAAAAACTACATTGAAAGCTGGCAAAACTGCTTGAAAGAAACTGAAGATAGACTATCAAAACTTTAAAGACAGGTTTGCAGTCGCGAAAGGATGAATCTCTTAAAAATAGCAAGGAGCCAGGAAGTAACAATACAAAGGCTAGAAGATGACAAAAGAGTCTATAACTTAAGAATAAAAAATGTGAGTGAAGAAGCAGGGGTAAACACAAAGGAAATACAAAAGCTATTTACAGAAACAATTAAAGAAAACTTCCCAAGCATAGGAAAAGGAAATGATACTCAGATAAATGAGGCATACAGAAATCCAGCCATCTATAACCAAAATAGATCTACACACAGACATATAATAATCAAGATCCCAGAAATTCATCACAAGAACAGAATATTAAAAGTTGTCAGAGAAAAGAAACAGATCACCTATAAAGGAAAACCCATCAGAATCACGACAGACTTCTCCACACAAACCGTCAAATCAAGAATACCTTGGAGTGAAGTATTCCAAGCCCTGAAAGAAAATAACCTCTAACCCAGATTGATGTACCCCACAAAACTATTGCTCAAAATTAATGGAAAGACAAGATGCTTCCATGAAAAAGAGGAATGGGAGGAGTTCATGACCACCAAGGCAACCCTACAAAAAATACTGAGGGACATTCTAGAGAGAAAAAACACCAGGATTTCAGGAACAGTGGCAGAGGTGGCTCACTGAATGGGGCAGACATTGGAATGAATAGGAAAAGTAGACAACCAATGGCAGAAAAATAGCATGGCAGAGATGAGGCAGAGAAGGTTGGCCATAATCACTAACATAGATGGCCACAATACACTAATAAAAAGAAACAGGCAGAGTGGATCAGGAAATAGGGTCCATCAAGATGCTGTGTATAAGAAATATAATTAACCTGAAAGAGAGTGAGTGTGAGTCAAAGATGAAAAAATAATGCTCTATGTGACAGGGAACCACAAAAAAGTGGGGGTAGCTCACCCATTAGCTACAGATTGGTTGGAAAGATAACACTTTTATACAATGGACAACTACTCAGCTATAAGGGTTGCCTCCCTAATCTAAAAACTAAAGGCATTAGTGGCATACAAAATGTACAACATACCCTGGGAAAGTGAAAGGGTAGGAATTGTCTAAACAGGGAAGGTAAAGGACATTGTTAATCTTGTATCATGATTTGAAACCCATATTGTTTTCATTGCTCTTTTAGTGTGGTTATACTCTTTTCCAGTTTGTCTACTTGTACTAGATTTGATGGCATGGACAGCTATTCCAAAGATAGCAGGATATACTATGGTAACCATTTTTGATTTCCTATTAACTTAATTTGAAGCCCCATATTGCTTTCACTGTCTTGTTTTGACTGATTTTACTTGAATCTTCTTTGTTTGATCTCTGTCTTGTTTTGAATGACTTTATTCAAATCTGTTTTGTTTGATAATATCAAGTCTGAGGGCATAGACAACTACTTTGAAGACAATAAGATTCACTATGATACCTATTCTGGTTTGACTGTTATCTTCTATTGAAGTCCTATAATGTCTCCAATGTTTTGTTTTTATTGATTTTGTTCTGTACTGCTATGTTGAGTTTTATTTTTCCTGATGATAAAGGCAATTCTATTGAAGATAACATGAGACATTAAGGTAATAATTGTTGATCACTTGTATTTTGGTTTTAAGTCATGTACTATGTCCATCCTTTTGTTTTGACTGACCCCATTTTGTTTCCTCTCATTTGGTTTTATTCTCGTCAAAATAACCTTTTTCATTGGTTCAAAGAATTACCTTCAACTGCTAAATTGCCTTAAATTAAAGGCTATAGTACATAATCCAGTCTCTCTCCAAAAACCCATCTCTTAACACATGAGGCTTTGGGGAGAAGTTTTAGATCTAAACCATGACATTCTAGCCCTGGTTCCCAAAACACTTTTTTATGAAAAAATACATTTAGTTCATCTCTAAGAGTTGCCAACATTTTGACATTTCCAACATTGTTGAAAAGTCAAATGTCTCTTCTGAAACACAAAGCAAACTCAGTTATGACACTCTGTAAAAAGCAAAAAGGCAGGGAGAAAGAAAGTGGACCAAAACAAAACTGAAATCCAGTAGGGAAAACATTAAAGCCCACTTCCCTTTGTCCAGCACACAGGACAGATAGGTAGCTCTCTCCTGGACTGCCTTGGGGTAGGGGACTCCATGTACTGCCTGCTGCTTTCTGTAGCAGATATTCCACATTTCTAGCATCTCCAAATTCCTAGTGTCTCCACTGCCATTTTGGCTTCTCTCACAGCTTCATGCACTGCCTCCTAGCTTCCCAGGAATTTTTTCTGAAATCTAAGTGGAAGTCTCTCTGACCCCACAACTCTTGCATTCTGCATGCCCATAAAACCAGCACCACGTAGATAATGTCAGTGTCTATCACTAGAATGAGCAGCAGCTGGGTCTCCATGGACCATCACTGAAGAGGCCTCTAAATGTCTAAATGGCTGAGCAATGAATCAAAGGAAATCAATTCCCTTGGTATCCCTTCTCAAGAAGGAGGTCCCAGAGTTCTTTTCTCAAATGAAAGCTTTACAATTTTGCATTCTTTGGCCTGTGAAGCATGGGGTCTTGCTGATCACTGAGATGTCCTCAAGACAACTTTCTATTATCTTGATAGCTTTTTAATACTCTTTTTAATAACCAAGACTCCTTGGCCCAACTTTACACCTGCTTCCTTTCTGGCCACCAGCAATAATTTTTAAATTATTTAGCTCTGCTTTTTGCCCCTGATTCTCATTGTAGGTATGACTCGAATCACCCAGCAGTACCTATACCATAGCCAAAACATTGAAATGCCTTGAAATTTCTTCTGTCAGATATATTAATCTGTTGCCATTAATGTCAGTGTTCTGCAAAGTCTATAAATATGGCCAAAATGTAGGCAAATTTTCTGCCAGAGTCTAAACATATGGTCTTTCTGCCAATGGAGTCTTTGTTCACAACTGAAACTTTCTGAACCTGCATATTTTTTTTTTTTTTTGGAGACAGGTTCTTGGTATGTGGTCCAGCAATCCTCCTGCCTCAACCTCCTAAGTGCTCAGATTATAGATGTGTACCACCACACCCAGCTACTGAGCCTATATTTTTATTATCATTTCTGGTTTTCTAAGCTCTGATCAGAATCTCTCAGCTTACAGCATTCTAGGGCTTACAGCATTCTAGGGCTTTTCCAGTCAGCAATGCCAACTTTTCCAAACTCCACCCACAAACCAGTTCCAAGGACTTTGAATCACATGTTCAGGCATAATCAAAGCAAATTTCTGCTACCAATTTATATCTTTCCCACTTCCCTTACTGGGACAAAAGTTACCCACAATTTACATGAGTAAAGGACTATTTTGGATCTCAATTTGTAGAAGGTTCAGTACCTAGTCAGCTCCAAACCAGGAAGAGCATAATGGAAGGGTGTGGCATAGGAAAGCTGCTCACATTCTGTCAGCCAAGAAGTAGAGAATAAAAGGAGTATCCAGGGAGAGAGAAATACCCTTCCAGATCACACACTCAGTGACCTGCCTCAAACCAGCCCCACTTCCTAACAAGTCAGCTATAGCACCCCCATAATCAGCCACATTTCAAAAGCAGTGCCTCTGAAAATGTAATGCTTTTGGGAGACATTCTAAATCTAAACCCTAACAGTTACTATAAAGAAAATGAAGATTAAAAACAGTAAGAGAAGGATCTTCTTCTACGAGCACAGCAAAAGCTAAAATGATAATAAATTCTGGCAAAGAAGTGGAGCAATTAAAGTACATAGCTTATTAATGGGAACATAATATAACTACCCTGGAAAACTTCTGGCAATATTTTTAAAAATTAAACATGTGCAGACCATGTAACCTGGCTATTCCAATAATAAGAATTTAACAGAAATGAAAATGGATCTCCACATACAGCACGTGCATGAATGTTCATGGTGGCCTTATTCACAGATATTTATTCACAAAAACCAAAAACTGGAAGGAATTTGCTAACAGGTAGTTAAATTATCCACACAACAGAATGCTATTCAACAACAAAAAAGGAAAGCATGACAACAATGACAAATCTCAAAATCATTCCCAGTGAAATAAGACAATGTAAAAGAACACACATGGAGGGGGAGTGAAAAAGATGGCAGATTGATAGGCAGCACAATAGAGAGCCTCTCTAAGAGAAACAACTCAGATGCTAACATTTAACACCATGGAGAAGACCAGACGAAAGGAGAATTCTCATGACCCAGGAAGAAACTGAGGAAAAAGAAAAAAAAAGAAAGAAAGAAAAAAAGAGGGAAGAAAAGCATGAATGGAGGGCTGGAGCTGCGCATGCTCCCATCAGACCCAGTCCTGTGCTGTGCTGGGCACGTCCTAGAGTCTGGCGACTCACAATCAAGCTGGGGTCAAGGTCCTGCTGAGGTCAGAGATGGTGAGCCCAAGAACCATGGCAGGAGGAGGGGCCACAACAGGGAACAGAACTGGTGAAGCAAGCAGCACTGACCTGTGGTGAGTGCTGGGAACTGGGTCCCACAGAGAGGGTGACTGGTTAGATGACATACTGGAGTTGGGCAGGACAGGCTTGAACCAGCAACTGCAGTGGCATCAGTCATCTGCTTCTGGCCCAAAGCAGACTGGTGGGATATGCTTGGGCTGGGCCACAACCCTGGCGGGACCCAATAGCCAGGGACAGAACTGTGCCAAACTGCAGGGCACAGATTAACATGCTGAAGGCACTCATTGACTGACTGGCTGAGAGGAGAGGGGCCAGCCCATATCATCCCTGTGTGTACCTCACAGATCAACAGAAACTGGAGAGGGCAGCAATCCCCTAGCCAGTACGCTTCAGGAAAACCATAAGCAATACAGAAAGGACCTGAGACCTCCACCATACACCATCTGAAAGAAAACCATCATGACAAGAGAAAGAAACAAGAAAAAGCCTCCAACTGCTGACCCAGGCAAAATAAGTCCAGAAGAGGTAAATACAGAAAAGATCGAGGGCAGCAAACATGCAATATTGGACATGACCTCCACAGACATAAAGAAATACTTTTGTGACCTCATCAATGAACTTAAATCTGAAATTCTAATTCAAGTGAAGCAAGATATAAGAAGATTAATAACAGACATGCTAAGCACCTCTCAAAAGACACAGATGGAAGAATGGAGGAACCCAGAAAAAGGAGAGAAACCTTTGATGAAGAATATAAACAAAATCTAGAATACATGAAACAGATCCAAAAAGAATACCAGGAAATTTAAAACTCCATTGAAAGCTGGCAAAACTTCTTGACAAAAACTAAAGACAGACTTTCAAAACTTGAAGATAGATTTGCAATGTGTGGTTACAAAAGGAAAGATCTCTTAAAAATAACAAGGAACCAGGAAATAACAATACAAAGGCTAGAAGACAATAAGAGGATCTATAATTTAAGAATAAAAAACATGAGTGAAGAATCAGGGGCAAATATAAATGAAATAAAAAGGCTATTCACAGAAATAATTAAGGAAAACTTCCCAAGCATAGGAAAAGGAAATGATATTCAGATATATGAGGCATACAGAACTCAAGCCAGCTATAACCAAAACAGATCTACACCCAGACATATTATAAACCAAAATCCCAGAAACTCAGCACAAGAACAGAATATTAAAAACAGTCAGAGAAAAGAAACAGATCCCCTATAAAGGAAAGCCCATCAAGATCATGGCAGACTTCTCAACATAGACCAAGCTCTTCAGATCAAGAAGAGCTCTAAGTGAAGTATTCCAAGCCCTGAAAGAAAATAACCTCCAGCCCAGATTGATGTACCCTGCAAAACTGTCACTAGAAATTAATGGAGAAACAAGATGTTTCCATGACAAAGAGGAATTGAGGGAGTTCGTGACCACCAATTCAACCCTACGAAAAATACTGAAGGACTTTTTTCCAGAGAAAGAGAAGAAAATCACTTCCATTCCAGGAACAATGGCAGACAGGCCTCAATGAAAGGGGCAGACAATGTAGTGAAGGAGAAAAGTAAATAACAATGACAGAAAATAGCATAGCAGAGATGAGGCAGAGAAGATTGGCTATAATTTCTAACACAGATGGTCTGGATACACCAGCAAAAAGAAACACAGGCAGAGTAGATCAGGACAGAGGGTCAGTCAAGATGCTTTGAACAGGAAATACAATCAACCTGAAAAAGGATTAACAAATCAAAAGTCAAAAGTGAGAAAAAAATGTTCTATGTGACAAGGAATCAGAGAGAAATAGGGACAGCTCATCCAGCAGCTGCAGATAGGTTGGAATCCCATGACACTTTTGTGCAGTGGAGACTACTCAGCTATAAGGAAGGAAAACCTTGAGGCTTTAGTAAGTAAAGGAATACAGCTCATGATCAAGTTCAGGGGTAAAAAGTTTCAGAAACACTTAGGTAGATCGTGGGTTGTTGCCCTAATCTAAAAACTAAAGGAGTTAATGGAACCCAAAATGTACAAAGCACCCTAAGAAAGTGAAAGGGGAGGAACTGTCTAAAAAAGGGATACAGAGAACATTATTAACAGTGTATCAGGAGTTAAAAGCCACATTATTCTTACTACTTTGTTTAGTTTGATTTTATTCTGTTCCAGTCTGTCCACTCATATTAGATTTGAAAGCACAGATAGCTACCCCCAAAATAGCAGGATATATTAGTAACTATCCTTAATTTCCTATTAACTTAAACTGAAGCCCTGTGTTACTTACACTGTCTTAGTATGGCTGATCATATCTGAATCTGGTTTGTTAGATTGCTGTTTTGTCTTGACTGATTTTATTCAAATCTGGTATGCTTGATAGTAGTATCAAGTCTGAGAGTAGAGGCAACTACTCTGAAGATGACAAGATTCAATAGGATATCCATTCTGGTTTGATTATTAACTGCTTTTGAAGTCTTATAATGTCCCCAATGTTTTGTTTTTATTAATAATTGCTATGTACTGCTATGTTCAATTATACCATGCCTGATGATATAGACAATTCTATTGAAAATAATGAGACATCATAGTAACTACTGTAGGTCACCTAATATTGTGGGTTTATCTCTTTTTTGTTTCATGTTTCTCCAGGAATTTGTTTTGTTGTCTTGTTTTGACTTGTTTTTCCCTCTAATACAGAAAGGCTAGGTATACATGTAGAGACTCATGCATGTGTAGAACTTCTAAATAGTTTATGAGAATTGATCATAGTTATTATAAAAAAGAGAGGAAAAGAAAGTATTCTAAAGGTTTTAACTGCATTTATGTTTAAGTGTGTAAGATTGATAATCGTATTACTAAGTTTTTGTTGGATAAGTGAACAGAACTGTTTGCAGTCTGTTTAAATGTCCATTTTGTATGCTTTATTTATGTAACTTGAACAACTACTTCTAATAGGAAAATATGTAATTATCAACTAGTGATTTCTTACTGTTTTTTTTGAAATTATGTGTTCTTTCTGCCATCTTTCTGGTTTTTTCTTTAAATAAATTAAAAAAAGAACACAGTACTATACAAAATACTAAACTAATAATAAATATATGATGATAACAAAAATCAGATCAGTGGCTGCCTGCTCAGGGTAAAAAGGCAGGAATGGACTGCAGAGATATATAAAAAATACTTTGGGAATAATGAAAATATTGTATATCTTGTTTGTGTTGATTATTCACAGGTATTAACTGTCAAAGCTTATCAAATCATACATGTTTATGTTGCACACAGTTGTTTATAAGTTATTCCTCAACAAAATTGAAAGGAAATAACAATTAAAAGTAATACTGAAACATCATTTTAACACATTAGAGCATACATGTATACAAATAAACACAAAACAAAATAATAAACAAAAACTCTGGAACTGCCAGGCATTGTGATGCCTTCCTGTAACTCCTGCTGTTTAGAAAGCTGAGGCAGGAGATATGAAACTGTAAGACCAACCCAAAAAACTTAGTTATACTCTGTAAAAATAAAACAAAATAAAATCTGTGGTTGTAGCTCAGTGTTCCCTGGATTTTATCCCCAATACTCTCAATATTACAGAAAAAAGGGGGTGGGAAAAGGGGGGGGAGAGAGAGAGAGAGAAAAGGAAAAGAGAGAGAGAGAAAAGAGAGTGGGAATGCCAAACCAAAAAACTCCATGCACTGAAAATAATGATTTAAAAAAAAAACTTTTCCGTCTAAGTCAAAATTATCAACAGAAATAAAAATTTGTGATTTTACTACTGGTGAAACCTCTTAGTAACTGTGAGCACCAGAAGTTTCCTTTCCCAGATCATCACTGTCATGTGCCTGAGCTGGCACAAACACCCACACAATAGGCACTGCATAGTCATGACTGTGCAAACCGAGAGTCCACGGAGGGCTTCCTCCAGTGAGGGAAACAGCACATGACTTTGTTGCAATGTCAGAGAGTTTTACCTACCGTTAAATGCTGAACTTTTCAATACTGTATCAGAAATAAAACTGTAAGTCAAGCTCTCTCCCCCAACCCCTGCCAAAGTTACATGTTTCCTGGACTTTGTGGGGCTCTAACACTGACTTCTAGTAGTGTCCACATGATACTATGAAAGCCTTGGCATTAAAGGCAGAAATATAATTAATTCATTCAGAAAAAAAAATGTTACTTTCCTACCCTCTACTCAGTAAGAAACACAAAACAAAACAAAACAAAAACCCTAGAGATATGTGTTTCTAAAATTTCACCATTACCAATAACAACCTCTGATTCAGCAACTGTCATTATCCAAAATCAAGCATGGAGTATGCCATACATAAATAATTCAGGCTGTTGTTAGTATTCAATTACTTCTAATGTACAGGATGGACAATTTTAAAAAGTTAAGATGCTTTGCCATTTCATCCATTTGTAGGTCATTTGGAGGAATTCAAACATTTCAATTAGGGTTCATATAAATGAATTTCAAATTAAAACCTTCAGACTGGGACCAAAGTGTAAACTAAAAAATGAGGTTATGATTTCATAAGATAGTTACAAAAGAGAATAATATATAATAATTTTATTTTTATACTTTTATTCACAAGGATTAAAAAATGAGGTTATGATTTCATAAGTTATGAAAGAGAATAATATATAATAATTTTATTTTTATACTTATATTCATAAGAATTGAGAACCTTTACTGAGCGAAGTAGAATTTATTCTTATTGCTTATTATTATGTTTACAACTTGTTATTCAACAACTTGTTATTCAACTTCTAAAAGACAGAAGGCAGAATAGATATTGAAAATTGTAAAAATACCCTGACATTTTACATGAGAATCAAAATAAAATTATTTCACTCTTCATTAGTGGTTCAAACGTCAAAACTATTTATTTTCAAACTTTAACAACTCTTCAAACCTTTTTTTAAACAAGTATAGAACTGAGTGATTATGAATGAACTATGGTTAAGCACTAGGCCATTTACAATAGCCAGAAAATGTAAGGGATGAATTTTTATTTCTTCCTTGGTTTTTTCCATACTGATTACTCATAATTAAACTAATTTATGTCCCTGTTTTCACCTCTGCAAAACATGGACCATTACTTTCTTTACTTAATAAGTAAGGAATAAGTAAAATATCAAAGCACATTGTGCAGTAAGATATTAAGTCTATTGTAATCAATAATACATTTCTCCTGAAGACTCGGGTTTTCATTTAAAATGAATGAAAATTTGCAACTAAGATCTTAGTCATACAAATATTTAGAAATTCAAGTGATATTGCCAAAATATCTTTATTTAGCTATATTAAACATATGACCTTTTCTAACCCTCAGTATAGTAATATCAATAAACTACAGAAGCATTTTACTATGAATCACCTAGCTCAAAAAGAGCTTAAATATCAATCTAACATTTTAGTTAGGGAATGCCTTTACCACATTTTATAAACTACATATTATAATTGTAGTTAGAAAAGTGATATTTCACAAAACATTTTGGAGTTATGAATTAAAGAAATTATGGAGTTAAATTGCCTTTTTAAAGAAACCCTGAAGATAAGACTGTTATCCAAATGGGTTAATTACAGTGCTGCCTTTAATGCTATGATTTTCACAGTTTCCCTCGGGGATTAATGGAAATCCATGTCAGCGTGCCAAGAAGTCCAGCAAATGTATGTATATATATATATATATATATATATATATATATATTTTTTTTTTTTTTTTTTTTTTTTTTTTTTTTTTTTTTTTTTTTTTTTTTTTTTGTGCTGGGGATCAAACTCATGACCTTACATTTGCCAAGAAGGTGTTAAAAGCCGTTGAGCTAAACCCCCGACCAAAACATAACTTTTCAAGGAGGGATGCTGACTTAAAATTTTGCTTCTGTGAAAAGCAATATCACCCTGCAAATAGAATTAAAAGCAAGATAAACTTTTTCCCAAATGCTATTATTCCTAACTAGCCAACAGGAATGATGGAAATAAGAAATCTATGTGATCTTTTGCTCATAAAAGCTACCTGAATATTTATATATTAATTTTATGATAGATTTTAGATATAAAAAAGATTACTAAAATGTCATTTTATGATTAGTTTTTAACCAGCATTTTTCATTGACATGGCACTTGAGTGTCAGGTATAGCGAAGTTTTGGGGCTGGTGGAGAGAGAGTGAAACTTTATTAATATTCATCTAATCAATTACAATGCATAGCAGGACACATCAGTCACTAAGGAACTATTCATCCTAATGGGCACAACAAACATTAGCTAATAAAACACTTGGACAACTATGTGACTTTGCAATTGGGAGTACAGAAAATGTACCCTGAGCTACTAATCTCAATACTGAGATCTGGGGTAGGAAACCGGTCTAATAGCTCCCAGTGTTCTTCCCTATACTCATGCCTTTCTATTATCCTGTCCTGAGTATGAGCTAGACCTACTAACTCATTTCTAGAAAATAGTATACAGCAAAAGTGATGGGTTATCACTGTTGCAATTAGTTATGACATTGCCATGGCTCCTATGCTCATATTCTCTCTGTCTTTCATTTTGGAACACTGCAAGATAGTGAATATTTGGTTTGAGGTAAGCCTGTTCTATAGTATTAGGTAACTAATACAATATACAATGCATGAAAATCAAAAATGGAGAAATGAACATTTCAAAGAAAAACAATATTATATACAAAGGACTATAGAAAACACTAGCATCTGGAAAATGGTGACTATTTTCAACTTTTGCTATTATACTAGTCTCAGATTTCAGAGTTTGTTTTTTCAGAGACAATTGTATCTTTCTGTGGAAAGTTAAGAGAAAGTAGAAGCAAATGTCTTCCATTTTAGCAAAATAAACTACAATGTGGTTTTCAAGTGAAAATTTTCTCCTTCATATATTTCTCAGCTTACTATTTCATTGTTGTGAATCCCTGTTTAAAGAAAGGAGAGAAATTGAAATAACAAATATGAAATTTCTGATTTTAAATCATGCTTGTTATTCTGCACCAGAACTTCTCCAATGAGGGGAAAAATCCTATTTTGAAAATGTTTTAAGATCTTAAGATAAAAATATTTATACTATTGAACTGCAATTATACATATTTAAATATGAACAAACCTCAAATATAGTAATAAGTAAAGGAAAGAAGTTATAAAAGAATATATACAATATGACTTCTTTTATGTAAAATACCAAAAAAAAAAAAGAAATTTCATTGTTCAGGGATGCATACATGCATGAATATATATATATATAAAATCCCTCAATGTAAATTAATATCCCAAAAGATAATGTCTATCTTCAAAACACAGATTGAGAAATATAAATGTGGAGGAGCTGGCATTAGTGTGTTTCTTACTTTACATAGGTATTTACTGTATAATTGTTCTTTAAACTTGTTTATATCATATATCCTGTAATATATATTACATGCAATAATATAAAAGAAAATTTAAATAAGTACAAAGAAGTACAAGAAGTACAAATTAGTACTTTTTAATTTTTAACATCATTTGAACAATTGTGACACATTTGATGTTCTTATACTTTATTAAACTGATTTTCATTTTTAAAGGTAACCACTTATTTTTTTCTTAGTGTATGTTTGTAGTATACCATGATTATATTCATTGGGAACCTGTGAGTGCACATGACACATCTTAATTCTTTCTTGCTGTTGTTTTTCCCTTCCTTTTCCCTCCTGAGTCTCCACTTCCACCAGTTCTTCTCCCCACTGGCAAAAGTTCTATTTCCATTTTTTCTTCAATGCTTTTTTAAAATTTCTTTTCTTTTCTCTTCTTTCTTTCCCCTTTCCCTCCATCTCTATTTTCCCTTCCCATTTGAAAAAGATCTTCCTACTCCCTAATATCTTTTTGTTTTTTGCTCCTTATTTATATTTTGGATTTCTCATATAAGAGAAACAATGTGATATTTACATTTGTGTGTCTCATGTATTTCGCTAAGATTATGTTCTCAAAGTGATTCAATTACCTAAAAATGCCTCAAGTTTATCCTTCCTTACAGCACATTAGTGCTCCATTGTAAACAAATACCACATTTTCTTTATCCTTTCACCTGTTGATGGACATATGAGCTATTTCCAAGATTTGACTATTATAAATTGTGCTGCTATAAACAGGCATGACCCATTTAAAAGTGTCTGCAAGCCAGAACTGGCTGTAGACTACAAATTGCTGTCTCTGATATAGAAATTAGAGAAAAAGTCAAGCCTAAATTCTTGAAAATATTTATAACTAGGAAACTGTTGGTAGCAGTATAGTTACTGAAAACAGTGAATAAGAATAGAAAGTTAATGCACGGCAATGAAACTAACAAAAGAGGAGATAACGCTACAGGATGAATCAAAACCAAATTAAGTGAAGAAAAATGTTAAAGTAAGAATTAAGATTATTTATGGTTGGTATCCGGATGTCACCAATGACCTTTAAAATAGGTAAAAGAGCAATTCCTATACATTAGAAATGAAAACCAAACAGAGCTAATCGAGTCAACAAATGTAGACTCAGTGTCTCAAGAATTCTGACTTCAAAAGAAGGGAAGACATGCGAAAGTGGTTTTATCTGATCATGTCAAACTTACAAGAGAGAAATGGAATAATACCTGGAGCCATGAGAACTGAAAAGGTATTTATGCTGAAGGCACTGTGTGTTTATGAAAAGGCAGAAGGAGAGGATGAGATTGTAAGAATGGAGAGCCAGGCACAGTGCCACAGGCCTATGGGTACTCTGACAGGCTGAGGCAAGAAGATCACAAGTTTGAGCCCAGGCTGGGCAACTTAGTGCCTGATAAGATCTCAAAGTAAAAATTGTTTTAAAAAGAACTGGAGACGTAGCTCAATGCAAAGGCCTTGGGTTCAATTCCCAATACCACAAGAAAGAAAGAGGACGGAGGGAGGGTAAATATGAGACAAGCAACAAAGTGCTTTTGAAAAGACCGACATTTCTTCTCTAAGAAAGGAAAAGAACAAAAGTAAGTAACTATAGACACAAGACATTTTGAAGACATTCAGGTTAATAAGCTGAATGTCAAGTTAGTAAGTTAATAAGACAAATGCCATGTAGCTGGGCAGAGCTCTGGATATGACAGGTCATGAGTCGAAGGCCTGGCACTCAGAAGCCTTCACGCCACATGTGTTTAAGAGTCCACAGTGGGTGATGAGTAAATCAGGGTAACCCACACCTGCCGAGCAGGAGGGAGAGCAGGAGTAGTTCTGGTGATACATAAACCAAGGAAGTCCTGGGATAGTGCTTTTAATCCCAGCTCCCACCAAAATCACCTACAGAGATTCATGAAAGCTCAAATGCCTGAAAAATCCTGATTAAGTAGGCTTGAGATAGTACTCCAATATCTTTACAGAATACAATATCTTTATAGCCTACATGAGATTCTTTCTGACAACTATCTTAAAATTTCTAGTTTGCAACAATCCTTAGAGAACTTTTAGAAGGGAATCAGTTTAGAATGATTTTTTTCAAGAATAAAAATAATGGCATTTTATTATTTGAAGTCTAACAAGATTCACTACTTGAACATTCATTTCAAAAAGTTGTTACTACCTCAAAATGGATCACATAATCACATATTTTCATAGTATGTAATGGACAAAACTTAGAAAAAGTAGCATTTCATGGTAAAGTAAGAAAATGTCAAGAAAAGAGAAAAGAAATTAATAAATACTTTAAAACTACATAAACATACATGGATTGGAGAAAAACATATATGGTGTCACTGAATTTTCTCAAATAATACCCTTGAAACACACCCAGGTTTCCCCAGTGTTGATAGAAAGAAAAACATAAATGCTGCTTTCCCCTTTTAGCTGTGATCTTTTCCCCTTTCCTCGCTCCCTAACTTCTAGAATGAGTGGTCCATGCCCACAGCCTCAACTTCCTTCCTACGGTCTGCCCCAGCAGTATCAGCAACCTGGCTGTTCCCACACCTTCTACCCAAACTACAGTTTCGAAGGTCACCAGTTCTTTGTAGTCAAACTTCTGGCCTCTCTGCAGTGTTTGTGCTCTTGGGTTGCTTGGCAGATTTCGATACTGTGAAGGTGTCAGAATTAAAATACAGTTGCTTGCATTAAAGACCTAATTTTTAAAAATAGAACAGGGACTGCAAATGTAGCTCAGGGGTCAGAGCACTTGCTTAATTTGTCAGAAGCCCTGGGTTCTATTCCCAGTGCTACAAAAAATAAAAATTGAAAAACAGAACAGAATAAATAAAGCCAGGAAATTGTGAAGGAGAGGAATCTTATGTTTACATTTAATAACAAAACTATTATAAATGAGCATGTCAGAACCATAACTCTGTGTAAATACTACTGTAATCTTATACAGAAAATAGTTCTATAAGGATAACTGCTCAACAACTGTCTGACTCCACCTTCATTACTGATCTTTGTAGTCAAAGAATATTACTTCAAACTGCTGTGATCCTCATCATTTTTGCCTTTAAAAAGTTTCCAAAGACTCAACATCTTTGAATGCAAACATAGTTCATTTGACATATCACTTGATTCACATTGCAAATCAACTCCAAAATACACTAATTCTCTGGGGAATCTTTGCTATCTAAATTAACAACATAATTGACCACTTTTCCCTTATAAAATACCTGTATTAGTCTCTTCTGTGACACCTATGTGTTTCCCTCTATCTCCTTCCCAACTTGGGCTGGCCGCTCCTGTCATCTCTGCAAGCTACCTTCTTCCTAAGGTATGAGTACCTTCCCAAAGTGACACCTGATCTTTCTCTTTGCATGTTCTATGATCATTCTCTCTTACTCCTAGAACTTCAGCTAGACCTCTACACAACTGACCTGGTCATAGCTTCATGCAGGTTGTTTGTCCGCTGGAATACTCCTCCCACAACTGTTCATGCCTACATCTTTCCTTCCATCTTCATCTGAAATACCACTTCCTCTCAGAGGAGGCCTTCCCTAACCTTCAGACCACATCAGACCCACCAACGATCATTTCAGTTTTTCTTATACACTTTATTTAATTATTTGTGACAATTATTTAGTACATATCTTCCCTTCCCCAGCCTGAACTCCATGACCTAGGATCTACATTTGTCCTGATCCAATGTCCCTAGCATGAAGCACAGTGACTGTTACTTATAGTTTCACAGAACAACTAACTCACACTTCATCTGCAACTTATTTTTCCCTCTACAAGAGTTTCAAGCCTTTAGCTACTATCCTTTTCTTTCTTGAATGCTTGCTATTGTTTCAAGTAAATCAGATCTAAAACTCACAGATTTCCCACTCGAACTTGCTATGTCTCTTTTGCTTTTATTTGTGGTACTGTGGAGGATTTCAAATTTAGCTTATCCACTAAAGAGTGGAGCAATATCCTTAGCTATTCCTTGAACATATTTGGGCTTTATTTGCCTATATATAAAGTGAAGGAATTTAATTACAAAGTTTCTAAAGCCTTTCCTGTCTGAAAATCTTATACTTTTTAATAGTATCATATATCTTTATTTCACAAATGAGGAAATTACTCTCTAAAGAGGTTAAACAGCTTCTGAAAGATGAAAATAATCACATGTAGACCATGGCATTGAAAACCAACAACAAAGGAAAAACATTGAAAGCAGCCAAAAAACCCAGCAAATTATATGCATGGAAACAGTGATTATGAGTGACTTCTCATCAGAGATGTAAAACAAGATTACAGTACTGGAAGAAAAAGTCCACTCAAAATTATATATATATATATATATATATATGCTTCAATAATTAAAGCTAAATACTTTTTCATGTGAAAGAAAACTAAGAGAACACCTCACCAGCAAACCAACACTACAAGAAATGATTCAGGCTAAAGGGAAATGATATCAGACAGAAACTTACAAATTTAAAAAGAAATAGACAATGCTGGAAATGTCAACAATAGGGGATATAGCATATGCCACCCAGGATCTCTATCAAGGAATGAGTCTTTGTATTGAGTACTGTGAGCACTGTCCACAAACAGCCTTTGGTTTTCCATGTCTTTGCTTCTGTTATTTTGCCCAAGGTCACAACCTTCTGGGACAGCTCACCTCCACCACTGAGCAAGATGGATATAAAAAGGACAAGCCATTCTGATCAATGCAAGGGCTCTGTGGGGCATTCTAGCTCCAGTCCTCACCGTGGGATGAGGTGAGGTGACTGTTGATTGAGACTGCAGATAGACTGCTTCCTCTGCCAATGCATCGTACACAAAACTGTATCTCAGAGTCTGAGTCTAAGAGAACCTGATAGCACCATTAATTCAAGTACCATAGATATTTTAAGAAAATCATTTCTTTGAAAATGCAAAAAACTTCATGCTTCAATGCTAGACTTTTCTATTGTGCTTTCCTTACACACAAACAATATTTTGTTCTTAGGATGGGATATAGGTTTTCAGAAATCCAAGACATAAACTATAACTAGGAAAACTCTGAAACTGCTTAGTAGTGTTCATGCCTGAACGATGTCATTTCTTTCTAGGGAAAAAGAAAAATGAGATGGTTGTAAATGTGAATACAATATTAATTTGTAATATTTCTTATTACTATTAATTTAAAAGTAATGCTGGGCATGGTGGTACATGCCTGTAATCCCAGCACTTGAGAGGCTGAGGCAAGAGGATCACTGTGAGTTCAAGGCCAGCCTCAGCTACAGAATGAGTTCAGCCTGAACTGCATAGTGAGACCCTGTCTCAAAAAATAAATAAAATAAAAGTAATTGTTTTTTATTTTCTTCTTAAGAGCCATTAGTATCGCATAGCCCTAAGCTATTTGATAATCACAGATCTGCTCTGAAAATCTGCAGTCAGGAATTGGCAAATGGGTGCCAGTAGCACCAAGAAAGGAAGAAGAAGCAAAAATACAGTGTTGGTTATAATATTTTAATCACCACATACATTAAGTTTTATAATACAACATAAAGCCAGATGACCCGTGGGTGAATTTTTTAACCTCTGAAATACCAATAACCCTGATAGGAAGCAGTTTGTCTACAGTGAACATTTTCATTTCTTCCCATGTCTTTATTTCCATCCCTGACCTACCGGCCTCCCTGTATCTAATATTTCAACTCATTCTTCAATTTTACATTTTTTTCCTTTTCTTTTAAGGTTAAGCACAAAATGTATAGTTCATATTGTCTCTCTTCCCATTTCTCCTTATATCTATGCTTTCTGTTACAGAAAAATTATGGCTCCTAGGACTCAAATTCAAACATTTTTAGTGCTTGTTATATTATTTTTAGCACTACGCATTCTCCTTGTGAGATCATCTACTCCATAAATGGTTCATAAACCCTGGATTGTGATACACTTACAAGTACCTGTAGGAATTCCCCTCTTTGGTCTATTCCTTCCCTAAACTGAATTTAACATCACTCAATAAAGTCCCTTTTCAGCCACTAACGCGACATCATGGAACTTTCTAAAATAGGAATCTGGGGCAGAAATTCTTGACTACTGCTTCAAAATAAATCTTTTACTAAGTGTCACTACCACTCGAAGGGATAATGCTGCCACACTGTTCTCTGAAAAGATTGCCATACATTATTTTCTGGTTCACAAAGCAATAAATGGCTCTTCACTGTCTACCTAACAATCACCAGCTTCCTCTGTTTAGTGATCAAGTAACCTTGAAATGCAGCCTTATTTCCCACTATCATGTAACTAACTTCTGTTGCATCAAGCTACACTTCCTTCTTTCCTTAACTACCTTGCTTTTGTTCATGTTACATATTTCTTCCTCTTAATTTGTTCCTCTGCTTTCCCCCATCTATTCAGGCCTGTCATTCAAGGCCCAATTTAAGATCTTTCTCCTCCAAGAAGACTTCAACAAGGCCAACTGACCATAAATTCACCTTTCTTCAGATTTTTCCTGAGTTCATAGCAATTTCATGATACTGATTTTAAATATTCCCAGTGGCTTCATCTTGGCTCTGTCTGTCTGATTTAGATTGCTAAAAACTTTTAGGCACTATTTGCCACACACCCTCCGTACATATTCAATACCTTTAAAAAGGACTTTTATTAATTGCTTAAGCACAGATGCTTAGAGGAAAACACATTTATAAATTATTATTATATATAAATTTACACTATCATAAACTAGGAAAGGAAAATGGGACCAACATCAGTGAGAATAAATCCCTTCTTTTTCAAACTTGCTTTTAACCCCTTTTGCTATCTCCTGGAAATCTGCTGAAACTACCAACCTTGTCCTGATGTTTATCTCTTCAGTTACTTCCTGCCCTCTAGTGGAAGATAATGACAAATAAGTAAAATTTAAACCAAAGAAGAAAAAAATAGAATTCCTTTACAGCAACTGATATTAGTAAAATCAATAACTTTTATAAAAGGTGAAATGATTCTAATTGGGATGGAAAACAGTTTGAACACAAGGAAAGAACTCTGGAAGACTATAGGGAGAAAAAAAGGAGGAGGCAGCACAGCATGTGAGGTTTGGAAAAGGGGACCACATAAAGGTTAGGCACTTGTCTGTAAGGGAGATGATTTAATTTATGTTTAGTTTTCCCTATAGCATTTTCTCATTAAATTTTGTCTTCTAACTACCATATGGTGTGAAGCTGTAAGCAAATAAGTAAAACATAAAGTAAATCGGTAAATAAAAATCCTATTGCTGGCTGAGTATGGTTGCACACGCCTGTAATGCCAGTTCTCAGGAGGCTGAGGCAGGAGGATCACCATGAGTTCAAGGCCAGTTTGGGCTACACTGTGAGTTCAAAGTTAGTCTGAACTACATAGACATCCAGTCTCTAAAAAAATCCTATTACTTACATTGAGGTTATTATCTGTCTTGCCCCTTGTGAATATATCTTGTATATATTTGGTAGTATTGCTAGCAAAACAGTATTAGTAAGAAATATATAAAATGACTGCCCCAAGTGGTTCATTACTCTAAATCATTTCTTGATGAATTTTATCACACTAAATCACTGTACATACAGTAAATTTGCTTTTTTCTGTCTTAAACCTAAACAATTTGATAACTTTATTGATACAGAGTATTTAGGAGATTTGATGTATATAGTATCTTCTAGTTGTGTTCAGAAATAGTTTTAAATTTTAAATCTTTTAATTTTTAAAATTAAAATTATTTATTTTAATCTTGTTATATTTTTTCTTTTTCCCACCAGTAATAGTTCAATTTGGCATAAACAGTCCTTGCCTACCTGAGTTCTTCCAAGTGCAGTCCTGCATAGGTTTTTACAAGAGTTTTCTACAAGATCCCAGCTATCAAAACATTTAGATCACTTTTTTCAAGTAATAGTCCACCAAGCTTATCACTATTGGTTTAACTTTTTCCAGGGGTATAATTACTACAGGTACTCTTTAGTCAAAAGCATAAAGTTAAAAATTGATGAAAATTGCCCGCTCAAATATTTTGTGATACTCACACATAACTGAGTGTGATTCTGCCACACAGTAGTTATACCTAACCTGGACAAACCATTTGAGAAGCTTCGGTTTCTATCTTTGTAAAATGGAGAGCTGTCTTCCATACCTATTTCTCTGATTTGCTGTAAGCATCAGAGAAAAAGTGTGTGGAAATTCCAGCAGAAAGATACAGTCGCAGAGGATAGTGACTTTATATGTGCTCACCAGTAAGATTAACATGTGATTTTTTTCTTTTTGCTGAAAAATAGACAAAAACAATTTTGAAGTCATTCAGATGAGGGGAACATACCTTTTCATCTTCAAATTATCAACTTTTTAAAATGAAAACTAACTACACTGTGTCCTTGAAGCTGCCTCACTACTAGAAATGAAACCTGAAAACTCCCTCCCACATCAACTCCCACCAATCTTCTATCATGAAACCAGGACACCCCCACAGTAACCCTGAATTCTCTTCAGGTCCTACAGAAATCTAGTCGTTGAGGAGTGTGTACTTTGATTCAGAAAGTGTCTGCAACAGCCCACATGTCTTCCAGATATATCCAAACATGTATCAGACATGCCAGCATAACTGTATGCATATTGTATTTTAAAAGCCCCTAGTCACAGAAAGTAATGGAAAGCCATACTTTGCTAATTTATTCTATTGACTTCATGGGCCTGAATAAGGTAAGGTAGGGTAACATGGGGTATGGTAAGATAGGATAGAATAGGATAACTGTTTAAATTTATTTTCTAAAAGGAAAAGAAGATAAAGAGAACTCAGGCGACTTTGATTGCAAATTATTGTGTGTTTAACTTATCCTGCCTTGTCCAAAAATTGGGGAGGGGGAGGAGGAAGGGACCGGCCAATTGTAGAGATGAGTGTACGTAGCAGGGTACAAAGTAAAATTAATAAGACAAAGCAGAAAGTAAGAATGATAAAGCCAAACAAACCTGGGAATAACCCTCTATGTTCACAACTGTAAGTGGCTCACATTGTCATTTAAAAAAGCAAAGAAAGCTGATAAAGAGCTAAGACCAAGTCTCTCACCAGTCCTTCTCCCAAAGAGAATTCAGACTCACCCACCAAGAAGAAGACAGCGATCAGGAGTAGACCTAGATCAGAAGTTCTCGGGGGGCAAAGCATTTCTGTTTTCTTGTTTTCTGTCTTCCACTCAGTATTTTTCCTCTGCACAAGTAGAGCTGTGAGCATGACAACACTTTCTCCAAGTGACTTCTTGGTGCTGAATTTTCTTAGCTCATGAGCAGCAGGGCACTCCTTTCCTCCTACTCTTTTCCTTCAGCTCGACGTGTTTTAGTCTGATTAGTAATTTGGAAAAGAAGAAACTCTTCTCTGGAACTTGACACAGCAATATATTTCCTGTGTAAAGCACTGAAGCAAAGACGGAGGAAGCAGGTTGATTGAGTTATCTTTCAACTCATTGGTTCTTCTCTGACTTCTGCTGCTCACAGATAAACCTTACAGTAAGGCATTGAACATGCCCAAGAATAATGGATTTGTCAAAACTTGCATTAAAAAGTAAAACGGGGTACTTATTTGGAATCCATGCCTGTAAATTTCCTAATCGTGATAACGTTTAGGTTGAAGAGGCATACAGCCTTAGTTTTCAAGAGTGGAAAAAAGCATTTCCACTTCAAACTTTTTGGATGAAAGTGGTGAATAGGAGCCCACACAAAACTCTGCAAGCATTGTAAGTGTATTAATTTTCCCACTGCTCTAACAACCACAAATTTAGTAACACAAACTGAGTATCTATTGTCTGTAAATCAGAAATCTGAACTGAATTTTATGGAGCTAGAATCAAGGTATGAGCAAGACTGCACTTTTTTCTGGAAATTCATTGAGAGAATCTCTTGCCTTTTTCTAGCACCTAGGGAATGTGCATTCTTTGGCTTCTGGACACATTTTTCTGCCCTTTACTGCTCTTCTCTGGTTGTGACCCTTCTGTCTCCTACTTACTAGGACCATTTTTGATCATATTGGGCCCACTGATACAATCCAGGATGATTTCTCCACCTCAAGATTCTTAATTTAATCACACCTGCAAAGTCCATTTTGCTGTGTAAATTAACACATTTACAGACTTCAGGAATCCAGACATAGCCACCTATCTTGAGGGGTCATTCATTATTCTATGTCACAATTCAGTACTCCTGGAAATTTGCTTTCACCTTTGAAAACAGATCAATCATTTAACAAAATGTCAAAGGAATACTCATATTTTCATTGCCATACATCTGAATTTCTACTTTACAGAAAACCTCTGCCTAATGTTGCTAATGTTGCTAGGTAAAAACCTCTGCCTAATTTCTGATTACACTTGAGAGGGGGAAAAAGGCCAAATGGTAAGAATTCCCTACCCCAAGAAAAACTCTCCTGGAAAAGGAAGAAAACTTTACAAACAAGAAAAAGATTAAAGAGTATGCATTTTTCCCTTAAGTTAGCAGTTCTGTCTTCCTTTTTGCCAAACATTAAACTATAAATGTTTTTCCTCCTTCCCCTTCTCACGTCTCCTTTCCAGTGAGTGAATTTGGCAATGAAAGTCTTCAAGATATGAGTTATGACAATGAGTAGGATATAGCAATCTGCTCTTCTGTTCAGTGTTTAACCAGATGTCAAAAAATCAGTGAGGAAATGTCATTTGAAATATAACACTCTGGTTTTCCTCCCACAAAGAGGGGTTAAGATGATGATTTTGATAGTAGACAAACCTAAAGTTCAGTCTCCGTTATGCAATCACAAATTCAATGGTACTGGGAAATTTCTGATTCAAAAATTTAATTTATATTTAATTTATATTGACAAGCTTTTCCACAAAGCATCATTTTGATGATCAATTATTTTAATGCCTGCTCAATAACACAGTCAAAATTAAAGCACAGAATGGTTAAATGACCTGCTTAAAATCTCAGAGAGACTTGGTAGCATAACCGAAAGTCAAACATTTAATGTTCACTAGTCATAAGTTCTTTGAATCTAGCTAATTACTGCTGATGCACTATAACAAATGAGGAAGTATAAAAAAGTGAAATGATTACTCTCCTAGCCACAGCCCATTTTCTGTTTTCCAATTTACTTCTCTATCTACTTTGACCCAAACTCTCAAAGCTCATCTGAAATAATAGAACTTTGACCCAAGCTTTCAAGGCTCATCTGAAATAATGGAACTTTTCCCATGCAGAGTCACTAACTATGCTAATTGGTAACTTAAAAAAGCCTCACAAAACAAACATTTCTATTTTTGTGTTCTATTGTTATATTGATATCTTAAGACTTCACTTCTAATATACAACTGATCTATATCACCTAGTATAAATTATACTCAGAAAATTAGGGAAAATATATGTCACATGAAAGTTAATGATTTTTTATTATAATTATATATACTCTACAAAAAGAAAAACTTAGAAATAGAAGTTTGAAAATGTGTGCAATGTCAAATAAGCAACCAAAACCAGAGCAGAGAAATTTTACTTATTGCTAAATGTTAATGCTAGACCACACTGATCATACTTAAAGTAAATAACATTTGTCAAGCCCTAAGTTTAACACCTAAGCCTTGTTTTAAGAACTTTATAAATATTGCTTCATTTTATTCTCTCAACAGCCCTACAGAGTAACAATCATTATTATCTCCATTTTACAATTTAAGAAGTTGAACCTGGGCTGCAGCTATAACTCTGGCACAGTGCCTGCTTGTCAAGAGCAAGGTCCTGAGTTCAATTCCCAGTGCAAAGAAAGAAAGAAAGAAAGAAAGAAAGAAAGAAAGAAAGAAAGAAATTGAACCCATAAAAGGTAGATAAATTATCCAAAGATATAAAGGAAATAAGCAACAGAAACAGCATTCAAGCCCAAAAATATCACTCCGATCTATCTCTTAGTTACGGTGACTAATTAGACTATTTTTTACTACCTACTTTTTAATTCTGTCTTGTCTCCAGTACAATCTTCCATAAATAGATAAATCTTCTGTTTATCTATTCATTCACTTTTCTTCCAACAGGGCAACCTTATGATTTCATGATTAGTCTATAAGTGCAAATAAACAAATCCTATGCTCTGTCTCTGATCACCTGTTTTACATTAAGTTTACACTCTGCCGCCCCCTGCAGAAAATTTGAGAAAAAAAATGCTAAGATTTTCATAAACATATTTAACAAATTTAATAAAAGCTGCACTTTGAGATTTTCATCACAGAGTATGCTAACATGCCCAAACATTGGACTTTAATTCACATCAGTTTGATATTAAACACAACTAATGACTATTTTAATGAATAGTATAGAACCTGAAAAAGTGTTATTTAAAAATACAATAATAGCATATATGAGGATAGTTTCATACAAACAATAGTGTATACGAGGATGGTTGGATGGATGGATGGACCAATGATAGATTCCATCCCTCATTCCAGGAAAATTTGAAAATTGTCATCAGTGGTTACCCTTGGAAGCTAACTCTGTGACGGAGTTTAGTATGAGGGATATTTTTAAGGAAAAACTTTAGATACTCACTTGTAGAAATACAGGGACAGAACTGGTATGGGCAAGGAAAGAAGTCAAATTGTAGTATAGGTAAACACCTCACTCAACTAACCCCCTGCAGAACTCTGGAGCTTAAATTACCTTTTAGAGTTGTCCTATGTTGGCCCAAAATGGGTAGGCTTTTGTAGTCCTGCATCTGTCAGTCACTGGAGTTAGGCACAAGGAGGACCAGGACTTAGTTGAGGCATTCCACTGTGGGAGACAACTGGAGTGACTCTCCTTGAATGCAGAACAATTGCTGCACCTTTGATTATATAGAGATGTATTTCCTTATACTGATATGTACAGAGCTGACTAATGGTATTTCCTCCTCTCTTTAACTGGCTCTAAGCATTTCAAATAAGGCTAGCTGAGGTACTGGTATGTAATCTCCAAAGCCATCAGACAGTCTCCTGTTTTTTCACATAGTGCTCTGTCTGGATGTTAGAGCTATTAGCTCCAGGAATGTCAACTGGGTATGAGCCTCAAGGTAAAGAGGCTATGACTCCCCAGGGCACAAAAGTTTACATATCAGAAACAGAAGCAACAGCCTCCTAAAACAATTCAGTTGCTACCTTAATTGAATTATGCAAATTGATTCTCCTGCATATCCTTATCTCTGCATTTTGCAGAGACGCTTTTCTCCCTACCTGGCTAGCCAGCTCAAGTTACTCACCTAATTCCCACTATCCTCACTGTCACTCATCCTTGAGGCACCCACTTCTTCACAAGATAATAAATTTTTGGGAGAGGCTTAGAATCAGGGCCTTTGTCCGCACATCCTCACGGGGATTGGATTTAGGACCCCTTGGCTGCCCTTAACTTGGAGTATGTCTTGGTGTCTTTACTCTCCCTGTGGGTTGCACTGGAGGTGGTAGATTGTAATTAACTCTTGGGATTCCAATAACATCTCAATGGGATTGTAAATATAATGTTTTGGATTGTGAAGATTGGAAAAGAGATTACAGTACTTGGATGACTGTACTTAGTATTTGGAATTACAATAATCCGTGAAGGAGTTATACTGTAGACAACACTATCAGCACTAGAGATGCAAAGTCCTTCATTGAGGAGCCTCTGATTATGTACCACGTAGAAAAGTACAGTGGTATCCCACTCAGCCAGTCATGTCCACCCCAGGAAACTAAATTAAGGGAAGTTTTATTAAAACTATAACTTTGAAGAAGTTCAGCATTATGATATTTCCCATTTGAGGTAGTTATTTTCATTTATAAATGGCAACTGGGAAGTCCAGAAAAATACAGAAAAAAATATTTTAAATAAAGGAAACTTTGTTGTATGTCTTGCTTAAAAACTAACATCATGGCAAAACATTCTAAATAAAGATAAATATCATCTAGTATCCAAAAATTTTGAATAGCAATGTCAAGGGTAGAAAATTTTAAAAAGAATATTCTAGATAGAGCAAAGAGGAATACCTTAAATGTCTCAGGCAGTGTAACATTAACAAATGAATGAGCCAAATGTGGTGGCACATACCTGTACCCCAGGGTATCAGTCAGTGTTCACTAAAGAAATAGACTTAATGCAACACATACATTAAGATATACAAAAATATATAAGAATTTACAAGATTTGCTTACAATGGCCACCTGCAGAATCAAGAGTGGAAAACTCCAAAAGGCCTGTCTGTGTCTGCAGATCCAAAGGGTCTGCCTGGAGCTCACGGTAGTGTCCTATGTGAGCCCTATCAGTTGGCTGCAGGGTCTACAGTGGGAGGTTGCAGGGTCTGTACTGGAACAGGACAGAAGGTGTAGAGGAAGTAAAGACTGGAGCTCCTTCGAAGAAAAAGAAGTGAGCCTTCCTTTGTCATTGTCCTTTTATACCTTTCAGGTGACAAGCCTACCGAGGATGGGTCTTCTGTTTTCAGTCAATCCCCCCAGTCACACCCAGAACTATGCTGATCCAGTGCACTTGATAATTGACATTTTTAACTATCACACCCAGCTATTTTGGAGACTAAGGCAAAGGATTTCAAGTTCAAATCTAGCCTGGACAGTTTATCAAAATTTTGTCTCAAAAAAACACAAACAAACAAACAAAAAAAACAATGAAAAAGGCAGGGAATGTAGTTCAGTGATAGCATTAGCTCACTTGCCTAGCATTAGCCAGACTTTGGGTTCAATCTATAGTACCACAAAGATGAGTGAATGAATGGGGTTCTATACATGTTTCTAGTAAAATAATATGTAATATGAAGATCATCTGTCCTGTAAGTTGATACTTGCTTGAAATCTCATTCAGATTTAACTGAGCCAAAATATATCTGGGTAATGACAAATGTCCTGTTGAACCATCACAGTTTTATTCTATCGGTAGCTTAAAAATTTTGTCCCTAAATGACTTTTGACCATGCTGTCTTTTATAAGATGATATAATGTTTTCAATAAATAATTTAAAAATAGTTTAAATTGGTAGAACTCCAATATGTTAAAAACATTGAGGAAATCACATGGTTTTTTTTCCAATTTTGAGAGTAGTTTTTAAAACTATAACCCCTAGTCCCTAAGGTTCAAACTTTAGTTCTACCACTTAGCCTTTCATTATTGTATGTTTTATCTGTTCTAAAATATCTTTTTGATTCTCATAAAAATCTTACGTCAATTTTATAATTTCCATTGCTACATCAACACTTTTTTGTTTTTGGTCTCTTGGGATACAAAAAGAATATTTTAAGGTTTCTGTGGGTAAATGTCTGTTCTGTAAAGTCTGGTCTCCTCAGGTGTCAGGCATTTTGTTTTATTTTTTAAATTGTAGAAAATTTTACAAATAATTTAATTCACCACATGATTTTGTTTTCCTCTGGATGGGATTTTCATTTACTTCTGTTAGGAATATGAATTTTAGGCAACCCAGAGTCATTCAAGTTTAGGGTCTAGGATTTGGGAAGATACAAGGTAACTCAAAGCTACAATGTAATCTATATGAGATTTTTTTGATCCACCCCACTCATACTACAGGGTTGTCAAAAGCACAGCTAACCTTCCACTTAGATCTTATGGTCAAATCAGAAAACATTCCCTGGGTAAAAGTAGTTTCAGTGCCAAACTTATCCATTTGTATTTCTTTCTTTTTCTGGATCTTAGCCAGATAATTCACAATTACCTTGTTAACTCTCAGATACTGCTGGCAGTTTTCTGTATTATATTTTATTATTTTGTCCAACTTTTCAAAAGAAAGCTGCTCTAAATTCCTTGATGAGTCATCATCTGACATAGAAGTCCTTCGCCTTGATTCTTAACTTTTCTTATTTCTCACAATGAATCAGCATTTTTTTCTTTCTCTTTTAAAATATTTCCTGAACTTGACCATTTCACACAATCTTCACTCTATTAGATTATGAAATAAAAGACACAAAGCTACATATCCAAAAGCATGATTTTTAAAACTAATTCACTGTGTAATTTTACTTTGGACAACAGCAAACAGATACCAAAAGCTGAAGAGCATTAATGTTTGGCCGCCACTCTATTTGATCATAATTTTCTTTCATCTGTTATATTAAAATATTTATTTATTTTAATTACTTGTGGCATTGACTATGAAACTGAAATGTACATGTTCAGATATTCCATACATGAAGTGTAAGAATTTTAAAAGCCTAACGTCCTATGTTGAGATGTTTTTCCTTAAAATAATTTATGCTACATTAACATCTGTTTCTATGACTATTTTTCTACTATTTATCTTTCTTTGGTGTATGTTCTTATTCATTTACTTACTTAATGTATGTACTGATGATTTGTGAGTGGTTTAATGTGATTTGAAAGTATATCAGGGGGAATTTTATTTAAAATACTGTTATGATTGTGTCAGCTTGGGAAAAGAAGAAGTAAGGATTAAGAGACTGTTAAAAATGTTTAGATGTTGCATGTTATGTATCAAGAAAAGGAAGTAGATAAGATCTCTTTTTGACTTAGTGTTTCTATATTTTACTTGGCTGAATGTAGAAAGCTACTAAACCTGTAAGAAGTGATGTTCTACTTTTAACAAATTTGTCCTCAGAGTACATAAACCAATTATGATAGCTTCTGCTGGTGATATAGCAACTTTGGCAAAAATGAATGAATGTGAGCTAGTGCCACAAGTTTATATATAAACCCTGATTCTTCAACGTAAGAACACCAGCAGCTGTGAGAGAGGCACCATAAGCAGTCACATCTCAGTCCTCAAAAGAAAATCACCAACAAAAGTTGGATGTGGACAGAGTAACAGAGAGCAGCTCCAGTGGCTAAACTACATTGCTTCGTAGCTATGTAGTTTAGACTACATACCATCTGTAGTCTGCAAGGGAAGGACTGTGAGAGGCTCTCAAACCATGCACAGGTAGGTGCAATGATATGCATCTATAATCCCATGATTCAGGAAGCTGAGGCAAGTGGATCAAAAGTTCAAGATATAGTAGTCGTGCTTGCTCAGAACATTTGCATCTGATCTCAGTTTATCCTCTTTGATTTTTTTTGGCTAATTGCAGTTCCAGCCAACTCTCTTCTTGCTGTACCTGCCAATGTAATTGTTCATACTGCTGGAGAACCTGCCCTTCAGGGTACTCCCTGGAATGAATGCAGACTACACACATCCAGGTACCTCTTCTCTATGCTCCAACTCTAATATCAGTGACATTTTGGGGTGAGGCTGTGAACTTCCCTTTGGGAAATTAGGATTTGCTGATCATTCCTGAAAGAAATCCTACAGAAATGTGATGTGGGAAACCTCTAGTAATGTAGCAGCTATCAGGAGAAGCATGAGGGGACCAGCAAACTAAAGATAACTGCAAACATTGTAGGAGAAATCTAAGAAGTAAAGAGGTAGAGAAATGCTATCAATAGTATAAATTATGAAATTAGCATAAAAATATCTGCTTTAGACTCCAGATTCACATGGGAGAAAAGCCCTTAGAATATCTACCAAATTACCTTCAAATACAGAAAAGAACTCACACTGGAGAGAAGTCTATGTAAGCAATTGCTCATAGTAATTCATTTCAGAGACATGAAAGAAGCCACAGTGAAGGAAACCCTATCTATGTAAAAAAATACTACTTAAGAAATTTTTTGCTGATATCAATTTCCTTCAGATATGTGAAAGAAGTTATAGTGAAAAGAAACTATATGCATGAAAACAATGTTGGACATCCTTCACTGATAAGAGTACCTCACATTGTCATAAAAATATTCACAATGAGGAAAAACCCTATGAATTCAAGCAATGTACAAAAGCCTTCAGTGAATCCAGTGACTTTTTCAAACATGAAAGGATTCACACTGGAGTTTCTCAATCCTAGGTATATAACAATGTGGGAAAGTCTTCAAGTGCTCCATTTACAATTAAAAACATAAAAAAGTCACACTGGAAAGTAACAGTGAATGTTAAATGTAATTTACAGTAATTTTAAAGGACTCACAATGGAAAGATACCACATATTTAAATAATATTGGAAATCTTTATATACACCCAGGTGCCACTATATACATGAAATAAATCACAGTGGAGAAAATCTTTACATATGTAAGTAATGTGGGAAAGATTTTCTTTTTCCCAATGCATTCAAATGCATGGAAGAATTTACACAGTAGAGAAGCCATATGTATGTAATTCTTCTCATTATCCCAAAAAACATGAAATAACTCATACTGGAAAGAAATGCTATATAGAGAAGCAATATGAGAAAGCATTCTGTGATTCTTGTAACCTTAGAAAATATGAAAGAATTGAATATGCATATAAATATAGAATGTGGGAAGTCTTCATCTTTACATGACCTTTGAATGCAACATGACAATTCATAATGGGGATAGTTCATGTCAATGTATATTTTATGGGAACACCTATGGTCATTTCATTAATACTTTAAAAACTTCATAGAATCATGAGAAACCATGAATAGAAGAGATGTACTGAAGTCTTCAGTTAACATGCATGTAAGAACATATATTGGATCAAATCTCTTTGAATGATTAAATGTGCCCATTGTTCTCAGCTTAACATGCATTTTCAAAATCCTGTGAAAAATTCTCATGCAGTGAAAGTCTATATAAGTAATGGAGATGAAAAACTTGGTTTAGATAGTATTTTGATAACCCAAAAAATACACTATCAGAAGGAGTTCTCCTAATGTATATATTATATTTATCATTAACTTACTCTTAAATTAGATCTCTAGATTATATTTCTAGTTATCACTTGTAAGAATAAATATTAAACTAACATGTATTTTTCTGTCAGTAATAGTATGGTACTGGTAGTGTCTTTTGATCAAGTTGTTTGATAAGATTTTTATTCTTTGTTTTGTACCACATTAGAGCTATCAGTGAATTAAAATGTATTTTTTATATAGCAATAGGCTTAGTAAATGTGCAGTAGTTTTCTATTTTCTGTCTTGCTAACTGGGGGAAGAAGGTCATAAGCCACTAAAAATAAGCATTTTTTGTATTTTAAAGAGGATAAAACTAAACAAAATAAAACAGAATAAAGCCAATCAAAACAGAACAATGAAAGTGATACAGGACTTCAAAACAAGATAATAGGAAATTAACAATGGTTACCACAATACCTCTTGTTATCCTCAAAATGGCTGTCCAAACCATCAGACATAGGCATATAAAGTTAACCAAATGATATAAGAACTAAGTTGCTTCTTTAATTCAGTTGTTATCTTTTCAGAAATGTCAGCTGTGTGACTCTAATTTATTCTGTGTCTGTGTCTACTGAATTTGATCTGTGTGGGCAGGAGGTCTGAGATTGTATTTTGCTCCTTTGTCTTGACATTTTCCTGTGTTCCTCAAAATCAGCCCATGGTTACATCCAAGGTACTTCCTGCATTTGCTGCTAGACCCTCAGTGCAGGGGCTTAGATTAGGCACCTTGGGTTCCTCCAATTCAGGGTTCCTGGAGTGGTGGAGAAGCACTGGATGGTGGTTCACCAATTCTCCCTCAATGGCAGTGGGGCCTTGGGGTGTTGCTTCTTCTCCAGACTGGTGCTGGGCTTATTGGATCTCTCCAGGCCACTGATGCATGACCTTGTGGAGTGGCTTCTTCCTATTAACTCCATTTGTTCACAGGTTTGGTTCATCTCTGATATTTCTTTGTTGATTTTCTGTCTAGTTGATCTGTCTGTGACAATGTTATTTGAGGTCTCACATTACAACTGTGTTATTGCTCATTTGATTTTCCATGTCAAGCACTAACTGTTTATATAGTTTGATGCTCCTGTATTAGGTGCATATATATTTATGATTGTTATGGCATTTGTGCAGTCTCCATATTTCTCATTGACTCCAATCAATCTTGTGTTGTCTTTTTTGCTTCATTTTGTAACTGTTGGATTTATTTCTCTCAGTTTGTTACTATTTTTGAGATGTCTTTCTTTTCGTGATCATTAGCTATAATTCTATCTTCAAGATCTGAAATTCTATCCTTTCCTTCATTCAATCTATTATATATACTTTCAGTGGAAGTTTTAATCTCCTGGATCTCTACTTGCAGGTGTTTCATGGATTCCATTTCTCTCCTATGTTGGGTATTTTTTGTTTCAATCATTTTCTAAGCTCAACTTTTATTTGTGTCTTCTTTATTATCTTTGATTTTAAGCATCATTTGTTTTTGTACCTGAGAGTTTGTTTTCTCTATGGCCTTATGCACTTTTTTTTTTTAACTTCTGTTGTTATCATTTCAGAAAGCTCCAGTGTCTGACTTTCAACTTCATCCATCTCACTGAGTTCCAGGTCTCTTCTGGGTGGGCTGGGGGCCTGGGGCCACACCCCACCTCTGCATCCTGTCATTCTCCACCTTCTTTTTTCCTGTTTTATATATTGATGCCTACCAACCTCCTATGATATATAGCTCTACCACTAGCATTGAAGCCTCTCTCAAGGAGAAAAGGAAATGTCCATTCCTCAGAGATGTTCTCCAGATGTAGTTTCTGGTGTTGATGGTTCTGTGATAATGTCCATATTACATCCCAAAGATGTGCTGTGTAGGGAGCTGATCTTGACCTCTGGATGTAGGGGTTGGGGCAGTTCTGTTAGTGGATTTCTCCAGAGTCCAATTGCTGTCTCCTCATTGCTGTTTCAGACACTTTCATGTTATTGACCTCACTGATAATTTTGCCTTCCAAAGGTGTATGTGTATCTGTGCACTGGGCTGTTGTCCTGGATCTTGGGGCTCCTGTCAGAGAATTGCTTCATTTTCAATTTTATTAAAGAATTTAAAAACTATTGTTGTTAAATCTTCTCTAAATTTCTTGTAGAATTCAGCCACAAATCCATCAGGATCTGGGATATTCTTTGTTGAAAAGTTTTTAATTACTATTTCAATTTCATTAACTGATATTGGGTTATTCAAAATTTTTATATCTTCTTCATTCAGTTTTGATTCATATGTTTTTAGGAATGTGCCATTTCTTCTGTGATTTCCATCCTATGAGAGTATGTATTGATGATCTTAATTTCCACAGGATGTGCAGTGATTTTACCCCTTTTTTATTCCTCATTACATGAATTTGAGGTTTTTTTTCCTTTTCTTGACATTAGCAGGGGGTTTATCAATTTTAGTCTTCAGCAGCCATCTTGCTGCAGCTCACATAGAAGATATCTGCCATCTTGCAGTCCTCCTCCATGTGACAATGTGCCACCTTCTTGTAACAGGTCACAGGGTAAATGGCCACCATCATGAGACCAGAAGCAGCCATCTTGTTGTGGATCTCATGGTAATCAGTTGCCATCTTGTGCTTCCCTGTTGCATGGTGGTCAATCACCTGGTAATTGCCCACAGATGCCTACTGGGCAGTTGGCTGCTTGGTGGCCACCTATGCCTCACACTCCACAGCCTTCTCAGCCTCAGTCCCTATTCCTGCTTCAGGAACAGGCTGGTCCCAAGAGACTAGCTCATATTCATGTTCTTTTTTCCCCTCACCAACCTATCTCAGAGTAATCATAAATTAGGTACCTTTTCTGCTATTCTTATTTCAAGAGATCTCAATTAATCTACAAAAAGATTCACACTGGTCTATTTATTATAGTTCAAATTGGCCAAATATATTTGAGTGCATTCTGATTTTGTAAGATGTTTGTCAGTCTGTATATTTGTTGTCTGTTTGTCTAGTCTGTTTATACTGTACAGATCATCTGTCCATGTTTGTCCATTTTTCTGCTCTGTAGACAGCTGTTTCTTTTTATTTGAGCTCAACAATCTTTTTTCCTCTTCTTTTTTCAGATCATTTAATCAAGGTTTATTTCAGTTATAGATTTAAAAAGTATGTTTCCACCTAGGTTGCCAGCTGGTCAAAATGATGCTAACACTGGTCAAACAAAATCCCTTGAGGTGAGGAGAGATTGGACAAGACTTCAATTGATGAATAAGAAAGTGGCCACCTGGTAACTTTAACCAGCTCTTATTCATTAATCGGAGGCCCCAGTAATCTCCATAGCCTTAAGGGAGACACCCTTAGGGTTCATATGGCTTAAAGTTCATATGGCTAAGACTCTTCATTGTTGCTGATCTTATGGTATATTCATGCCTTCAAACATAAAATTGGGATTGTTTATGATGACAAATATTTTCTTTCAGATTCAGACACCTGCCTTTTTCTTGTGCTCCAGCAAGCAGATCCAAGTCAAACCAACATGAGGTCACCTGTCAAATAATAATTTTAAACAAAAATACTTAGAGATGCTTAAATATTGAGCAGTCCAAACAGTGTCACAAATTTCTTCAGTGCTCAAATGTTAAAACACCCATAGTTAATAGAAAATAGTAATTCCATTTAATGATCTATGTTAAGCTTACTGCCTCTACTGCACTGCACTATTATCAATCTTCTGGATGTTCAACAACTCAAATTAAGAGATAATTATAAATTCCTTTTAGATTTCTTTTACTGAGATCCACCAGATCTTTCCCAAAAAAGGTTATATGACCCATATTGAGGCCATAATTAACTATACTTAACTGGCCTTAATGACACGGTAGCTGAGCTCTCTTTTAAACAAAAGAGGTAAAATTAATAAAACAGGCCATCCTCCAAAATCAGATGGCTCTAGACATTCTAACAGCATAGGAGATACTTATAAAATTGTAAAACTTAAATGTGTATATGACAAACAAATGACATGTAAATTTCTAAAATTTCCTGGACCCTATCCTTTTTCTCCTTATGGGAAGCCATTACTAAAATTATACTCAAAAAAATACCATTGATTCTATTATTTGACTCCTGCATACTTAATTGATTGTTTGCCTTTGTCTCCTTTAGACTTAAAGCTGTAGTCTTTCACCTACTCAAGATGAAAATGCCTGCCATCTACTGAGGTTCACTAGTTAAAAGCTCTGCAGAGTATCCCTGACTGCCATTCAACAACTTCAATCCCCTTCAACATCCTTCAGCCTGAAGAAGCTAGATTGGTCATCACCCATTATCCCTCATGGCAGTTTGGGTTACTTCTTCAGAGGAAAATGCTACAGGCAGCTAAGTCAGTTAAAAATATTATAGGCAGTCATACAGGGCTAGGGCCTCAAAGGAGCCAACACAGATGACCAGATGTCTTATGACCATGAAAGAGACAGATACCTCCCACCATCAGCCAGATACCAAGATAAAAAGCTAAACTTGGCCCTCAAACCCCACAGAGAGACCTTCTTAATATGGTTTTTCATGGTTTCAACAACAGAGATAAAATTCAAAAGGAAAAATAACAATCTAATCTTTTAGCACTGACACTTGGAGCTCTAAGACAGATAAACCAAGACAAGGTGAAGTTGCCTGAGCCTCTCTGGGACCATGCTTCAAGTGCGACAAAAAGGACACTGGGCAAGAGAATTCCCCTGCTGCAATCTCAAGGGCCATTGGAAGAACAACTGTTCTAGCTGCCAGAGAGTGGGTAAGCCATCCTCTAAATCCTTGCTCTCACAAGAGATCTCATCACCACTGCATTCATGGCTGGCTGATCTACTTTACCTTGCTGCTGAAGATTGATGGGGCTCAGGGCCCACAACCCCCATTAAGGTGTCCTTCTCAGAGCCCCAAGTATAACTGAAAGTCTCAGGTAAGACATTCTCTGTACTTGTAGACATGGAGACCACATATAGTGTTCTTCCTGAGTTTTCAGGCCACTATATTAAATCCTCAGTCTCTACAGTGGGTGTTGACAACCAATTACACAGCCTCTTCAAACAGGGCCTATTTCATACAGGTTCCAAACTCTCTTCTTCACACATAGCTTTCTGGTAATTCCAACATGTCACACATCCCTTTTAGGTAGGGATCTTCTCCAAAAGCTTAACTTTCCCTTTACCTTCTCCCTCCCCAGAGCTCTCATCCTCCAAACATCATCACAATACACCACAAAGCCATCCCCTCCTCTCTCTTCTTCTCTGGTCAATCCCATAGTTTAAAGTACCTCCAACCCCACCAGTACTACCCCTGCTATCTATGCCTGTTTTAATTTGTCTCAGGGATCCCTCAATTTTTCCTTGTGTTCCCCAATATCCTATAGCTCCCAAACATTTATGGGAACTTAAACCTATAATCAAGCATCTTTTAGACAATGGTTTTCTTAAACCTCTCCATTCACCCTACAATACTCCCATTTTCCTGATACTCAAGCCTAATGGGTCCTATCATCTGCCACAAGACCTTAGGTTAATCAATGATGCTGTTACCCCAATTCACCCAGTGGTGCCAAACCCTTGTACTATGTTCTCTCATATCCCTCCCTCCACCACTCACTTCATAGTCCTAGTCCTTAAAGATGCCTTTTCTTACCATCCCCCCTATACCCTGATTATCAGGATTTCTTTCTGTTTATGTAGACTGACCCAGACACTCTCAGGTCTTAACAACTTACACTTGTCATCTCTATGTTAGAACCTCTCCTCAGAGACACATACCACCCCCTTCCTTTCCAACTCATCAATTTTGCAGGCACACTCTGGTCAGGATTGACAGGTAGGTTTTGCACTCATGCCCTGCCACAAAACTCTCAAATATCTTCTCACCTTTGTTTGTACTTTCCAGGATAGATAAAAGCCTTTCCCACAACCAGGGAGACTACTAATATAGTTACTAAACTATATTAGTAGTCTAATATAGTTTGCTGTTACAAAAAAATCATTCCAATATTTGGTCTACCTCAAAGTATCCAGTCAGATAATGGTCCAGCCTTTATTTCTCAGATCTCTCAACAGGACTACAACTAACATGGAGTGGCCCCTACCTGTTCTTCTGCAGAACTTCAACAGAGGTCAAGGTCACTGGACTGCTATCCTGGTTCCACACCACTCAAGCTAAGTAGTGCCCTTCTAACCCTAACTCCCCTGACTCTAAACATCCTGAGTGGTCACCTCATCTCCCATCTCCCGTCTCCATCTCACCAAGGCCCCACAGCTACAATTTTCAGGCTAGGTCATGTTTTGTTATCCTATTTGGTTCCTTATCCCTTACATTCTATTAATTTTTTTCACTATAACTATCTTAGCCCTCTCTACCCTCAGCTGTTTAGTTAGCATGAGACCCCTGTGGGTCTAGGCTCTCGTCTCCCTTATAGTGACACTGCCACAGCTCTCCCCATCCCTACTCTATAATTTCACAAACACAATTCAATTGTCAGGCCTTACATTTCTCATGCTTCTTATTCTTTCTAGCTCAACTCCTGGACCAAGGACAAGTCCTACCTACACTTTTAACTTTTATCCTTTCAGATAGGAGAAAAATTACCTCTCATAGAAGTTTCTCAAAGAGAAACTTCACCCCTCCCAACTCCACACTTATTTTTCAGATTCTTCCTCACCATGGTCCTGATGCAACAACACATTTGGATCAAGGGCACTTTTCCTTCTACTTTTCCTGGGTCCTTTAATTACGATAGTGATCTGCCTCCTCATAGCACCTTGTGTTTTTTATCTCTCCAAGCTAAGACGCGAGTGTTCACCAATAATTAATTCCTTGTCCTAGGTGAAACCCCTGGTACTAACTTCTACATGGACATCAACTATCATCTTGTCAACCCCTTGGACCCCAAATGATGCCCCTGTCCAGCAGGAAGTAGTAAGAGACAGTCTCCACCCTTTTCCTAACAAAGATGGGAATGAAAGGTTCTTGCCCTATAAATTACTATACAGTTATGGCAGTGGTCTAACAGGGTAGAAGGCCAAAGAGGGAACGCTTACCACTTCCTGCTTCTTTTTCAGCCCTTGCAACTCCCCTTTATGTTTGCATGCACAGAGAATTCTATTCAGTTCCTCACACATCATCAATATCTGCCCCACACACCACTTCAATAAGAGGTCATATAACCCTCTGCCTCTCTGTACCCAGTCAAAGGAGACAGCCCAGCCACCATGGGTTGTGTGCTCCTTTCCACCTCCTCAACTCAATAAACTTGTTCATTTTGTACTTTTGCTTCTCTATTGTGCCATAATACTCTAACAATTAATAGTAAAAAGTCTTCTTTTCACCCCTTTAATTTTCTATCCCCTTCCCTTTCTAACTACCTTGGAATGTTCTACAGCCTAATCATTTGCCAGATTATTTTGTCCTTGGTAAAAACTAATTCTGCTATTTAACTATAAAACACATTCATTGAGATCTTACTTCAACAGCAACATATTTTATATCCACATCCAACTTATATTTCATACATACTTCCATTTCAGTTTTGCAATATATGTCTTTATCTCTCTGAGAATATTTACTGTTTGTGTTTTAAAATCTTTGTCCATTGGTTCTTTATGCTGTGATAACTTCTAGAGTTTTAGAGGCTTTTGTTTTATTTTGTTTTTGTCTTTCTCTTTTGCACTTATGGGTTTGGTTGCAAGATCCTATTGCTCTGCTCTATGGAGAACTCATACTTCATTATAGGTCATTGAGATTGCAGCTTTTATTATAATTTACTCAACTTGAAGAATTCTCATTTTACCATGTTCTGCTAAAATGACTAGGACAGGTTTGTACTATATGTCTCAAAATCTTCAGAAAAAAATTATGTTTAAAGGAAAACATGGAATGTAACTTTCCTAAATGTATAGAATCTCATAAGTACAGATAAGACTAAGTTCAAAAGAGAGTTGGTGTAGCAGGACTGTAACTTGCATCCACATAAATGTTTAATTACAAGATTGACCCTTAGCTGACATCTGAGAATTTGACTGATGAACAGTTCCCTACAATGATGGAAACATTTCCATAAATTTTAAAAGTAGTTCACTGTACATAAACTGTACAAACAATGTAGTTCATAGTACTAGATTTCTATCACTACAACAAATACCTGAAATAATGAACTTACAAAGAGAAAAAGCCTAATTTGACTGATAGTGTGGGGTTTTGGTCCATGACCATTTGGCCTCATTGTGTTTGAAGCCAATGGGGAGACAGTATATCATAGACATCTATATGTGGCAACAGGTCCCATTATCTTTTGTAAGGGTACACACCCAGTGACCTAGACACCTCCCACTGGTCCCCACTTCTTAAAAATTTCCAAACCTCTCAATATCTATTTGGAGACTGAGCACGCCTTTAACTCACGGAACTTTGGAAGTCATTTGAGATTCTAACTGTAGCAATATTGAACACCTGATTTCCTTCTGAGAACCTAAAGTTCTAGTAATTTTACACTCTCATACAGGCACAAGGTACTTATGCATACATGACCAGCCCTTGATTAAAAAATAGTAATTCCTAGACTCCTAGTCTCAGTTGAACTTTCCCAGTGAACATCATGTCATACATTACAACTCCTTACTGGCAGAATTAAATGCATTCTGTGCAACTCCAGTTGGAGAGAATTCTGAGAATATTGTACCTGATTTTCTCCAGACCATCTTGAGTATATCTTTTTCCTTAGCCAGTTTCACTTAGTAGTGTTTTGTTAAACTAAATGATAGCCATGAGTACAACTATGTGCTGAGTTTTGTGAGTCCTCCCAGTAGGTCTGCAAATTTGGGAGCTAGTCTTGAGAACACTTGACATACTCTATTTGTGAATGAGTTAAAAAAAAACTGGAATATTCATGAGCATATCTGTCTATGAATATTGCTTCACTTTCTCAGGGTGTCAGAGAGAGAGAGTATCTTTCACACTTGATACAACAATGAACTTAAATTTGCCTAATAAGTAATAAAAATTAAAATATTAATGAATTGCTGAGAACAGCAAAATCCATGTTTTATCAACAAAATATCTGAACTTGTTAGTAATATAAAAACACAAATTGAATATGATAAAAAGTATAATAAAACATTTCAGTAAAAATAGCATGGTACAGTAAAAAACACACTTACTGAAAGAAAAATTAAGATTACTTAAAGCAACAGATTTTTCTATTGACCAAAAAATTTTTTAAAAACCTCAAAGGAAATGAAACTTTACTCTTCTCCCAGGACCCAAATCATTCTAAGAATTCACCTCCTACACATGAGCACTGTCTGGTATTTAATCTCCAGATCTCTTTAGAGAAATTGTATCAGTGCAGCAGACAACCTTAAAAGAAGCTCATAGAACTTTTGAAAACAAACTCTGAAATTTTCTACAGGTACATTAATGAGATATAATGAAATTTAATGATTTGATAACTTTCCAAAGATGATCATAGGAGATATGTTTCTCTTGTTTCTTAAATGATAGTAATATAATAAGTTCCCAAACTAAAAGTATATACTATAATTAATAAAGTAGAAAAATCATTCTTCATGTTAGGTGTTTGTACCACAAATTTGTGTCAATAGGTTAAGTGATATATAAATTTTAAATCAAAATCCTGCACAGAAAGTTTGATAAAAATGTAATTAAAGTCATTTTAAAGTATTTGTTCAGACTATAATTATTATAATTCAAGCAATTTAAATTACATATGGAAGTTTCTCTCATGTCTCTCTCCTTCATGCAAGGTTTCTTCCTTCTTTTTTTCCCCTAATATTTTGTTCTTAGTACAAGAGTTTGAGGTTTCAATTTGAATGTGCCCAATCTTTTCCACAGTTAGGTCCTCTTAGTCATACACCTGGTATAGCAAACATTTAATAAATGTTAATAGCTGAAGAGGAAAAGTGATGGTAGAAAAGTTCTAGTGTAAATCAAACACTGAGAACTAATCCATTACTGCTCTCTACATCTAGAAGTAAATTTTCCTAGTGTCTCTGCACTTGTTTCTGTCTGGGCATTCAAAGTATCCAGGTTAGGATGAAAGTTAACCTGCATATATGCTATGCCTGCTAACGCTCTGATGTCCATGATCCCACCTACCTACCTTACAATGCTTACCTTTTTCCCATCTTAGGTGGATTTCCTAAATTTTCTTACCTAGAGTAGTTGCACATAAATTGAGATCATTCTGGTCCCCATGGCCATTCATTACAGAGACAGATATGGAAGGAATAACTTCCTAAAGAAAAGATCTCATCATGGTCCTATTTTCCTCCACTTTTAGTAGCTGAAGATGACAGAACATAACTATGGCATTTAGGCAATACTAAGTTTAGTAATAAAATTTGACTCTGTGTTCAAAGTATATATTGCCTACCCAAGCTGCATTAATTTAAAAAATATATAGTAACTTTACAGTGAACTTCCTCTTCAGTTCTCAAAATAAAAGGCATTTTTTTCTCAGGAGAACCATAAATTCACCCTGAATGACAAAGGTATAAACCATGTATTACCTTGGATAAGCATTTCCAAAGAGTTAGAGTCAGGAGGGTATACATTTTGTCTGAAAAACAGCAAGGAAGCTAATGTGGTTGGAATGGAGTATCAGATGAAGTCACACAAGAGCAGGTATAGGAAGAGAAAGAAGATCATTTAGGGCCTTTTAGGTTAGTGCAAGAATTTTGACTTTTCTTTGAGTTAGACAGGAAGATGTCAGAGGTGTTAGCTTACATTTTAGCAGGATCATGCTTGCTGATGTATTGAGAATACACTGAAGGGAGTAGAATGCAAGCATGTAACTAGTTTGGAAGCTATTGCAATATCCATGAAGAAAACCATAGGGAAAAAAAACGCTAAAAAGTGTCAAATTCAGATTACATTTTGAAAGTAAGAAGATTGCTAATAGATTGCATGTGGGATAGAAAAGAAAGAAATCAAGAATTTCTCCCAGGTTTAGCTGTATGGGTTGGAAGAACCAGGTTGTCATGTATTGTCATGAGAATGATTATAAAATGAGCACAGAAGGACAGAATATCAGGAATTCTGTTTTGGATACTATAAATTGGAGAGCTATAATCCTTTTCCATACTAAGTTTAAATCCTTTTCTGAATCCTAGCCAATATGAACTCCTTCAGTTAGGAGGCTAGATCCTGATTTTAGCTATTAATTAAGGTTCTAGTTAAAATACAGATACAACCACAGGGAACCAAGATTCTGCCAGAAACCCAAATTTAGGGCATTGTCAAAACTCAGGGTCTTATAGCAATGTCCCATATCCCTTGATTCCCTACAGTACTGATTTTGGCTTGATTTTCCTAGACTTTGACAACTCCTTGTAACCACTATGATTTCCACAGTAGCTCTATCCTCTTCAGGTCTTACTGCTACATATGTTTTGTCTATGTCATTCTGCCTACACTGGAAATCAGGGAAGTGTTTGATCATGTGTCCAGGAAAAACATAGTATATATTGACACTAAACCATCTTTTTGAAATTTATATGCTTGATTTACATAAGTGCTTTGAAAGAACAAAAAGAGAGAAAAAGACTAAATTGTCAAGTGGTTTTCCTAATCATATTTATTTCTAGTGGATTATTTGTTTGCCTTACCAGTCTTTACATGACGACAAAATTTAGAATACAAAGATTGTCTTAGAATGGAGACTGTCCCTCAAGTGATTTCAACATTATTTATCCTGTCAAATGAAATCCAAAATGATTTAGGGAGTCAGGCCCATGAAGGATTATAAAACGAAATGTCTGTTAATTATAGAACACCTCCAGAGTATCTCTAAGAATTACTCAAGGTCCTTTAAACTCAAACCCAGTATTGCCACATCTGGAAAAAAATATGGCACGTTTAATAGTATATCGACACACAAAAATATATTTAGCTCTGGTTTGTGGATGTATGTACAACAAAATATTTTATTACTGGGGAGGAGTGAGACTAGAAAATAGAAACCTGAAAGGCCAATGCAAGGATCAAGTAAAAACTAGCTGGCCAACAACAGATCCAGCTGCTGGTTTTCATTAATTTTTGCATCATGTTTATTCAAGAATTCCCATTTAGTTTCTGAACAACCTGGGAAACAGCTTTAAGAGATGTGAGTTATCATCCCACTGTGTTCTGCTGGTGTTTTAGAGACATTTAGTTTTTACACAGAGATATCTTTCATTCACTCATTTCAACAAAGACCACTGTATTTCCACCACTGACAAATTTTGAATTGCTTTAAGAATCTTTGAAATAAGATAATCGTTGCAATGGAATTTCCATGAAACAATCGTGTAACACCAGTACCAAAATGTTTTGTTTTTATTTTGTTAGAAATTTCTAAAGTTTAATGTCAGTTCCTGCAACTGTAGAACAGAGCTGACATACAGTCCCTGCCCCCAAGGCGAGGCGGTATTCCAACCACATCATTCACCAGTTCTTTCCTTCTTTGCAAAGTATTTTTCTTAGTAGTCTAAACGTATTAAAACGGCAACTATCCGTTAAACAACTCAGAACTGTGAAGATTAAACAGGCTTGGAATTCACCAAAGCTTCACACTATTATTTCTCGTGTTGAGAAGCAAGGGCCACCTAGATAGCGTATTTCACCTCTAGAAACTGCTAAACGCCTCCGCACTGTAACGTACTACTCCAAGGCACAGTAGTTAATTAAGCCCAGGGTGTTGAACGAAGGAGCGGACTTTCCCCAGCCGTTCAGCGTCCGCTTCCCGCCGGATTAAGCAAAAACAGGGGGGTGGCGGTGGGGGTAGGGCTGGGTGGAGCGGAGACTACAATTCCCAGCAGGCGTCGCGGCAAAACATCCCAGACTCTGGGAAAAAAAGCAGCTTTGAGGGGCTTCTGGGAGAGAAACATGGTGGCACCTGGCGTGTGGCTAGCTGTGAGGTGGTTCTTTGAGATTTCAGTGGCGCCAGGGTGCCTGAATCGAGCTTACAGCACTTCGCAGAGCTTTGCTAAGGTGCTGCGGCTGCCGAAGAGACAGTTGACGAAGCTAGTATATCCACTGCAGGAACTTGAACTGTACCTCCATCCGAACGCGAAGCCTGATCTGCACATAAGGACCTTTGACCCTAGCCTAGAAGACATCGCGAGAGCAGAGAATGTCTTCGCTGCCACAGCCACGAACCCTATCGAGTACCTCAGCTCTGCGGTCCGTCTCAGCCACGCCCCGGACTCCTCTCGTCCTGAAGTGAGAGCTGCTACTGCTGATAGTTCACCGCTGGCAAAATATTGGAATGCGGGCCGATGCCCGCGTGCCACCACGTATTTGCTTACTTACTGTATTTATCACCCAACGAGAGAGTTTCTAGCTTGGTGTGGACGCATGTATTACTTTAAATAAGCATATATGTGGTTTTAATTATTATGATAGTGAAAAGCTTTCAAACATGAGCTAAGTGTTCAGGAAGTTAATTCTGGCCTATGCATGAGACAAATTAGGATTTAAACAGTTAAGAATAGGAAATATAACAGTTTCATGAATGTGATAACTTCTCAATTTGTAATTTTCCACCCAATCCAAATTTCCTGTCATGCGCAGAAATAGTGACTATAGGTGTCAATAATGTGGACTGTTTAAACTACTTTTATCAGTGAAATTCCTCTAGTGTGTATTAGGCATGTTCCACAAGTTCATAATGCATTGTTTTGTTCTGGGTCTGCTAATGCACCTCCAAGAACTTTGCTCTTGTAACTGCACCTGTAATTTTTGGAAGAACTCTTATTTATATATTAACATTGGTTCTAATCTAGGAAGACCACTTGAAATCTGTGCAGGACTCATCAGTTTATTTTGAGAAACTAAGCAAGGTTTAAAGAAATACATAGCATCCCTGGTCCCTGCCCACTGACTGTCCAGGAGAAGTATTGATAACCAAAACTGCCCTTACAAATTCGCAAAATGTCCCCCACTGAGCCATTCTGACCTCATTAGAACAAGTCGGTCAGTTGTTACCCCTTCAGTATAGTATTTTGCTAGAAAGCAGCCTCTTGGGTACTGATGGTTATTATGGAGAATATTTTGTTGCTTTCCACAATATAGATGACATATACTTAGTTGGAAAAAGAGAGATCAAGGGAAAAACTACTTAAATTGCACTGTTACTACAAAGTACTGTGGGAGTTCTTAAGAAGAGTACAAACATGTTTGTACTTTTGGACCAGTTTTAGTCAAATAACATGTAATTTTTTACTTCAAAAGCTTTATAAATATGGAATGCATAATAAAGTTTACAGGTATTTTTGAGTAGCATAGTGTAACTAAGGTAAGGGCTGTGGTTATAAATGTCCAAGATGTATAAACGTAAATTCAAATCCCAGTATCTCTACTCTCTAGTTGTAAAATTTTGGACAAGTTTTTTCATATCTATAGGTAATATTACCCACCTCATAGGGATGTGATTTGAAAAATTAGAAAGTATTATACTTGCCATTTTAAAATCATTTTAGTATTAGCTGTTTGTTAGAATTTGAGGTTTGACTGGCCATAAACCACTCTTCATATAGCTTGGTGAGGTAATAATGCAAATACAGCATTAAATAATTACTCAAGTTTCTTGGTGCTCATTTCTCTTCTTTTATCCTGTATAAAGGTATGTTTTATAGGCAGAAGTAATGTTGGAAAATCCTCGCTAATAAAGGCTTTATTTTCACTTGCCCCAGAAGTTGAAGTCAGAGTCTCCAAAACACCGGTATGTTGAAATTTTTTAACATTCCAGATGTCTGAACTATCTCTTGAATTGACTAAGACGAGTAGTAAATACTGGAACTATAAGAAATCATACTTGCTAAGTACCTAGAAAAGAGATTTCTTTCAAACAGGTAGTAAAGACGTTTCATTAATGACTGTATTTCTCTGAGGGTGGGGAGAGAGAGTATGGCTACTTGTACAGTGATTTTAAGGAAAACACTTTAAAGACTTCTACGATAGTTTTCCTATAATCTTTTATACTTATATATGACAAATATTCTTACACATGAAACAGTCAAGCATGTTTTGTTTACCAAGGCCAAATTACCTGCTCGTTATCCCAGCCATACATTGGTACACTGACTTTTTGTCATCTTCCAGTTCCTTCTGTTTCCTTCTCAATGATGCAGATTCTACCAAGCAACATCTAAAATAATCTTTCCTTAAAATTCACCCCCACTTGCCTTTACCTTAATACCTACAAATATCAAAATCTTTCCACCAACTCATTCTCTATCCTCAACCCCTTTCACTGAGTTGGAACCCTTCCAGTTCTCTGCACCACTCTTTTCCTCCCTACCTTTTCATGTAGTTGATTCTCTAGCATTATCACTAATCATTCTTTGTATTGCCTAACCCTTCCATCTTCATTCCTCCCGACTCACCTAGTAAACCAGCTAAACTATCACTCCTAAGCAGTGTGAATGCTCTTCTTATGTAAGAAGAGGACAGTGGTTGAAATTAATTCTTTACATTCCTAATGAGTAAGTTTAAAATTCCTGCTAATTCTAAAATAATTTTCTAATACAGGGTAAGTAAGCTAACTAGGAACTTAGCCACCATTTATAAAAATCTTTTCTTTGATAATACTAAGGTTCAAACAATTTTTAAAATTCTCATTCTAATGAATAAATGTCCCATGGCCACAAAAGTGAATAGGCCATATTTTATGTTTATGTTAATTTTAGTTATTTATAATTGTAGAATTGTAGATGCTTTTTTAAAAATTGTTTAGTGAGAGCACTAAAATCCACATAAACCATACAAAACATCCTGATTTTAGGGAAACCGTAATCTAGGTATAAGCAGCTATCAGGCTTTAGATGTAGAACTTACTGAAACCTCTGTGACTAATGGTAAGCATTTTAATCTATCAATGCCACAATTCATTTCTCTTCACAGTAGAGATAATTTATCCATCAGAGATTATTACTAGTGATACTCATGCATTTTAGAACAGGGTAACTTTTTCATGGAGCATGAAATAGGATAGAATCCAAAGTATTTTGTCTCTATACTTCTAATATGAAATCTAGAGTTCTTAAGTACTAAGAATTCTATTTTAAGAAAGATGAATTGGAGGGAGAAAGTAGTATGATCTAAGCTTATCTCTAGCATTTTCCTTCTATCTTCTTGTATCATGATCAAAATAGCTAGCTAGGACTGGGCTGGGGATTTAGCTCAGCAGCATAAGCACTTGTCCTGGCAAGCACAAGGTCATGAGTTCAATCCCCAGTACCAATAAAAAAAAAAAAAAAAAAAAAAAAAACATAGCTAGGATTATATACTGAGTCTTTAATAAATACTGAATTGAATAGAAAATATTGCAAATTATAAAATATAGAAAGGATTTGTTGTAAGTCCGTTTTAATTTTTTTTTTATTTATTTTATCAGGGACATACAAAGAAAATGAATTTTTTCAAAGTCGGAAAATATTTCATATTGGTGGATATGCCAGGTTACGGCTATAGAGCACCTGAAGATTTTGTTGACATGGTAGAGACCTATCTAAAAGAAAGAAGAAAGTAAGAAAAAACATATAATAGTTACATATTTAGCACCAAAACACATCTTTATTAAGAGTATTCTACACATGGTAAACACTTCACTTTTAATGAGTAACTTATTTTACGTTTATTTTACTTTACTCTTATAATATTCTAAAATACAGTAATTAGGATCAAGTTATAGTATCTTATTTTTTGGTTTCAACCTGTGAGTCTAATTTTAACTTCAAGGATTTTCCTAAATTGAAAATACTTCAACAGAGTTTATTAATTTTAAGCAAATCTATAATGGATAAGCAAGTCTTTACTGGATAATTTTGAAAATGAAAATTGTTGGTTAATGTGGTAATCACTAGATTTAAATAAATTTTAGCAAATTGTGATCATTCCTGAAATATTCATCATCAGAGAATAAAGACATCCTCTGAAAATGTCTTTATCTTTTTGTCTCCCTGTGTAGTCAAGTGACATAGGAACAAGTCTACTTTAAGAATTGCACAGTAGCTGGGATATAGCTCAGTGGCACAGCGCCTGCCTGGCAAGTGTGAGGTCATGAATTCAATTCCTGATACAAAAAAAAAAAAAAAAAACTTGCATTATATACAGAAAAATATTTAAACTGTTCATATAGGTATCTTGCTTTCTAGTTTTACATAGAAACTGACATGGAAATATTTGCAAAAGAAAATGTCTGGTTTCTGTTACCTATTAGTCTTAAAGTAATATTTAAAAAGTTAAACTTTTCTGTGATAAATTGGATTTTAAGTTCTTAGAGAAAAAGGGCTTTACTCATCTTTATATGAAGTTCATAGCAGATGGATGTTCAGTACATGCTTGCTGAAATAAATTAAGATATTTAACAAATTTGATTATGAAAATAAACAGCATTAAGACTCACAGGACTGATGAACTTTAAATTCATTTTTATTCAAAGAAAATTTCTTATAAATATGAATGTAAAGAAGTATATCTTACACTGCCATTAATCTTTTCTGCATTTTATAGTTTGAAGAGAACATTTTTACTAGTGGACAGTGTTGTTGGGATTACAGAAAAAGACAAAATTGCCATAGAAATGTGTGAAGAATTTGCATTACCATATGTGGTAAGTGTTTCCTATGCCTCTTGGTTGTGGTTAGAATCCCATTTCTTTATGAATAGATGCACATATTTTTTAATGAATGAACAAGTTTTCCTTCTTTAAAAGATAAACTACCCTTAAGTTCTTTTATTTTCTTCTCTCACTCTTGTTTTCAAAATTATAGTCAAAATGTTTTAAGCTGTTTAGTGTTCCTAAGTACTTTTCATTTCTGTGTTTTTTAATGGAAATATAAACATTTGTCCAAAACATGTTCATAGCTATTTAATAGCAACTTAGGAGATAGTATTTATCATAATGTAAATAAATCTGCACCTACAGATTTTGATGCCTACTTGGAATTTAAACATTCTTCTAAGAACATAAAAGTCTCTAAGAAACGAGTAGGATTTTTATATTTATAGGGAGATAAAATTTCTTCTGGAAATATCTTACTAGTGTTCCTTTGTCATGTGACCTAGAAAAAATACATATTAGTATGTATTATTAGGTTGGTATCCACATTAATTTTGCTTTGTAATACTTCCAGATAAAACGTCACTCTTTAAAGAACTCAGTGACTTTAGTTTGCAAGAAGTTTTTAAAAAACCATTAAAATATAAGAGTTTATTTATTGTAAGAATGCTACTAGTGAGCCACTGTTTTTAGTTTTTTTGCTTTTTATTGTTGCACATATTAATTTTTATTTTTATTAAAACACATTTGCAGTAATGATTGTATTCATTGTGGGGAGTTGGTTCATGTACATAACCCTTAATTCTTTTTATGTTCTTGTCCCCTGCTCCATTTCTTGGTCTCCTTCCCATGTGCAAAAAGATCTATCTCCCTGTTTCCTATTAGTTTGTATTTTGAGCAATTTTTTCTTTGACTTTTTGAAACAGGGTCTCACCACTCAGTTTAGGCTGGCCTTGAACTCACAGTGACCCGCCTGCATCAGCCTCCTGAGTGCTAAGATTACACACATGCACCACCATGTCCAGCGTGAGCATTAATTTTAATAGGCAGATTTAACCTAGTCACATTCACCATGACTTCTGTATGTTCGGACTTACTCATACCATCTTACATTATTTTCCATTTCCCATTATTTATTCTTCCCTTCCAATCTTCTGCATTTTTTTCTTTTAGTTAAAAAAATCAAAATTAAATCACACAATGAAATATAAATATCTCTATTGATGCAATTTAATACATCTTGACAAATTCTGTCTGCTTTTAAAAAAATTGAGGTTCCCATTCCTTTCTTTGTCGGTTTAGAAGCCATCCATTTTTATCAGTTAGGATAGGGCTTGGCACTATATATATAAATATATATATATATATATATATATTTATATATATAGTCCTATATACAATTATATATTTTTGACATTTTGAACTTAAAACAGAAATCATATTGTAACTATTTACAATTTGCTTCTTTCTCTTAATGAGTCAGTTATTTCTGTTAAGTGTAGTTCAACCTTATTGATTGCAGTACTGGGGTTGAACTCAGGGTCTCATGCATACCAAGCTACTACTCTACCACTAAGCTACATCCCCAGCGCTTAAAAAAAAATTTTTTTTTTAATTTTGAAGCAGGCTGGGGGTTTAAAGTGCCTGCTTGGCTAACACGAGGTCATGCGTTCAATCCCCAACACACACACACACACAAATTTTTTTGAAGCAAAGTCTACTAAGTTGCCTGGGTTAGACTTGATTTTGTGAGACTCCTGCCTCAGCCTTCTGAATAGGTATGATTACAAGTGTGCACAACCACATGTGGTTTCTACTTCATTTATTGTGAATGGTATTATTTGTGGTAAAAGGCACATAGAATTTCCACCTTAACCATTTTAAAGCTTAAAATTTAGCAACTTTAAGTATGCAACTAGTTCTCCAAAACTCTTATTATCTTGTAAAACCAAAACCCACATCCTATAAACACTTCCAATTGTCACCCTCCTTCCAGTCCCTGGCAACATTTCTCTAGCTGCCTCTTATATGTGAAACTATACATTAATCTCCATGTGTTCAAGGCCAGCCTGAGCTTCATAGTGAGCTGACTGCTCTATCTCAAAAAAAAAGTTTCATAAATTTTGAATTGATCATATGTTGAAATAATATTTTAGATAAATTGGGTTAAGATCTGTTGTTAACCTGTTTCTCTTTTTAAACTGTGGTTGCTAGAAAAATAAATGTTTCGTCTTTTTGTTTTTTTTGAGACAAGGTCTTGCCATGAAGTTCAGGATGGCTCTAAAATCACCTTGCAGCCCAAGCTGGCCTTGAACTCATGGTGATCCTCCTACCTCAGCCTCTTGAGTGCCAAGACAAGTGTGTTCCACCATATTTGGCTGAAAGTTTTAAATTAAATGTGGTTCTATAAACCACAGAAAAAAAATCACAGAAAAAAAAATCTTGCCTCAGCTTCCTGTACCCTCCAGAAGAGACATGGTGGTTTTGATTTTTGTTTGCATTTCCCTAATGATTGTTAATGGTTAGCATCTATTCATCTGCCTTTTGGCCATTTGAATATTTTCTTTGAAGAAATGTCTAAGTCCTCTGCCCATTTTTAAGCATATTTCATTTTTTTAAAGTAATAAGCCACTTTTGTATCTTTGGAGTTAACGAAATTCTTGGGGTTTACAAAAAAAGTCCTTTGAAACATTAAGAATAATTTATTAGCCATGAAAGGATTGATAATCTACATAGCAAAACTACCTAAATATTGTCAACCTGCTTTTATTAAATAATAGTGTTCCTGTTGTGTCATAGGTACCAGGAATCATAAATTCCTGTTTTAACTGAAGGGAAAATAATTTTCTTCTTTTCTGAATTGGGACAGAGTAACTGTATCTCCTTTTAAATAGCATATCCTGAGTTTTAATCCCTAGTACCACACACACCATGTCCACATGCACACCCCTGTAAAACAAAAAGATAACATTAAATTTTGGGCTAGGAATGTATTCAGTGGTAGGTAGAGCCCTTGTCTGGCATGTGCAAGGCTCTAGGTACAAACCTCAACACTACAAAAAAAGAATATATTCATATATCTATCAGCACATTTGCCTTTATGAGGACAGACTGCCATCTGAAGTGATTCACAGATTGTGATAAACCATATACTTTCTGCTTTCCATTCCTGCCATTAACATTTCTTATGACTAAAAGTATAAGGGATTCATTAGGAAGTTTAATATAATAGTGAGGGAAACCTGATAGATTGAAGTTTGCTTTTAATTGACTTTGTAATCACCCAGGCCTTGACCTTCCTCCAGTATGTATTTGTATTTGGACAAGTAAAATTGTGGATTTTCTGGAATATTAAGTAGGAGAGATAAAACCTGCAAAGCACCCAGTTTCCAATTTTTCTTTTCAAAGTATTATAAGGCTGAACCATTATAGTGTTTACAAGTTACTAGTTTTATGTGGATCAACTTAACAATATTAATTTCTGTACCTTAGAGCACATGATATGTTGTAATGACATGAAACAGCTGATGGCAATGACAAAAATAGACGGGTCCTTCTCATTCATTGTAAATCTGAGACGTTATAGCCTTGTGTGGTTGGTTAAAGCACTGTTAAATACTAAACAGATAATGTACACTATTATACACAGGAAGTCACTTACTATTCAGAGTAGCTTCTTTGTGGAATGTTTTTACTTTATAGATGAACTAGATTTAGAGAGATTAAAATGTGTATGTTAATTCTGATGCTTAAAATTTTGTTTTCTTATAGATGGTATTAACAAAAATTGATAAATCTTCCAAAGGACATCTTTTAAAACAAATACTTCATATCCAAAATTTTGTTAACACAAAAACACAAGGATGTTTCCCTCAGTTGTTTCCTGTAAGGTAAGACTTGAACTATTAAAACAACTTTACATACTTAAAACCTTTAATATTAAATTAATGTTCGTGAAATCAAGGTATCACTTAAAATTTGGATGACTGTGAACCAGCCATGATTTGCTGGTATAATCCATTAATACTTCTAATTTTTTCCTTCCCTTTATTTTTTTTTTCTTCCTTTTTTCTGCAGGTACTTTATTCTGTCTCAGCCTACCTCAGTCCTAGACCAATGCAGAAATAAAAACTAAAATAGCTACAATAAAGATTCTATCATTGCTTTTTAATTTCAAAGAAAAACAACTTACCTGTATGGTATAAAGTTTATTTGGGCCATGAGAGATTTTTTTTAAATTTTCTTTTTAAAGGACCTTATAGGAAGAAGAAAAAATGTTTTAAGTTTATATTACATAATGGTGGCAGACATAATGCATTTTTCCTGAACTGATAATTTTTGAGATACTATGATTAGGGATTTTTTTGTTGTTGTTGTTCTTTTTGAGATAGGGTCTCACTATGAGGTTAAGGCTGGCCTTGGACTCACTTTGTAGCCCAAACTGGTCTCAAATTTTCAACAGTTTTCCTACCTCAGCCTCCTGAGTGTTGAGATTATAGGAGTGTGCCACCATTCCCAGTCCAATGATCAGGTTTTATAACAAAACATAGGTGTGTACTTTCATTGTATATCTTGGGTACACTAGTGTGTGTACTGTAACAGAGGTAGAGCCCTACTCCTGATTTCCTCACTCGGATGGTTCTGTGGAAGGCACTATGCTAGTTGCTATAAGGAGAGGAAAAACTAGGCAACACTTTCTTGTATATAAAACCCCTACGCAGTCATTTTAGGTCCTACCAGTCTGTATCAAACTTAAATTGTTATTATGAATATGCCTATCAGAATCCCTCTTTATTCCTACAAAACACTCTTTGACTTATATTCAGGTATCTATCCTATTCATTTGTCTTTGTCCCATGTATACGGTACAAATTGCTAGAGGTGGTATTAGAATTATCATATAAAACAATTCTTTAATACTTTAAATAGAATTGTATAAAAGCTATTTCTTTAAACTGTTTAATAAAGAGGAAGTATAAGACTTCAGCTAAAAAGGTAATACTAACAACATATAGTAGCAAACTTGCTAAACAGCAGCATTTGTTGCAAAACTTTTACCTTTTGGTTGACTGCTGACTTTGAACAGTATATTGTGGCTGGGAAAGATTTTTCTTGGGCTGTGTCAGTGGAAATAAGGTGTTCATGAGCAGGTACTAATAAAGCAGGGGTCCCACAGTGCTGCATATCTAGAGCAATCTGAAAGCAAATGGTCTTCAGGAAGGCTATAGCACTAGATCATTCAGAACACTTCATTGATCTTCATGACAAACTTGTTCACAGCTAAGGTTACAAGTTGGAGAAATTGAATTGCAGAGAGGTATCTGCTGAAATAGAGCAGTAGCTTAGATAGCTATGATTTTCATACTAGCTTCTTTACTTCCTGGCTACCAGTTTAAGGTAACATTTTATTTTCCTTGAGTGTTTTCTCCCTGGAAAAGTATGATCACCAGGATTGAGGAAAATGTATTGTGACTGGTAATGTACCCATTAGGCACAATATGTTAAACAATTTCCTTTTTTTCCCACTGGTCAGAGTCAGTAAATGGAGTGTCAGTCCTGTGATCCAGATTATCAGTTAGCTGATACTTTTTAGAAGCACTTCCTTCTTTGGATATGCCAGCTTTCTATGCTCATAACCCTGGAGTCACTACTGTCACCATCATCACCATTGGTAACCAAGGCACTGCAGGCTACATAGCATTAAAAAACCTAAGAACTGAGTGATGGGAAACATACTCTCACTCAAGAGCTTCAACATTCATTGTAATGCAGTCAGTATAAATATACTGTTAGCTTTTAAAACTCCATGCAGAAAATAGTGGTGTATATTTCTTTTTAGGAAAGACCAAATACTAAGCCAGTGGTGGTGAACCTATGGCAAGCATGCTGCAATGGGCTGTTTTTCTCACTGAAAGTTCTAAAGATTTGTCATCATTGTCAGGCCATCCCTCTTAAATACAGCTTGACCTATTCACAAATGGTTACTATAAATTGTCTCCTTTTCTGCCTATATGCTTATTGTACAAGACAGGTGAAGTTTATTTTCAGGTCTGTAGGCAGAAGTATTATCTTCATGCCTAAACTCTGGTTCAGGATAGAAAATACAAATAATGAAGAACCCCTAAAGATTGATGCTGGGCTTGGTCTGTTATATAAATGATATGTAAAAAACAGCATTGTGTAATGTCTTCTGTGGTTTTTTTATGTAGAATTCCAAGTAGATGAGGGCAGAAAATTTTGAACTGACAAAAATGTTGCACATACATATTCACAGTGCCACACTTGGTATGTGAACCATCCAACTTGTATTTCTCCTTTAAATTTTATAACTTCAGTTAAAAGAATCATTTTGGCTATTCTTTTTTTCTTGTTTGCTTTTATTTTGGCTTTGGCCAAAAGTCTAAAATGCTGTACCTTATTAAGAAGGGAATTAGTAATACAACAGAAGATATTTTACCAATATATAAAGCGATAGTATATTCATACCTTAGAGACCAGGTGGTCAAACTCCAAATGGATGGATGGATGGATGGATGGATGGATGGATGATGGATAGATGTTAGGTGGATGAGTGGGCAGCCAGACATAAGATATACAGGTAAGTAAGTCACAATAGTGATTTTGATTTAAAAAAAAAAAATCTAAGAAAAGGTGCTAAATTATCAAAATCATTGAATTTTTACCATAACAAGAATAAACTGAAGACATCAAGGTTTAATCTAGGAAAAAGATAGTAAAAGTTAAGTTTTTAGTATCATGAAGGAATCAGATATTATGAATCACTGAATTTTAAAATATTACAAGAGGTTTAGGGAAGAAAGGAACAGTAGAACGAAGTAAGATACACTGCTTTATACATGGAATCATAAGAGTTTGTAAATAACTTTAAGGTAGAAGAATTCAAACCTGCTACTGTGTTTCTTTTTCCACAGTGCTCTGACCTATTCTGGAATCCATCTGTTGAAATGCTTTATAGTAAATATAATAGGAAATCTAAATGACTCCAACTTTAGATGAAGTTCCAAAATTCTTTGTGCCAATTGGAGTTAAAAGTTAAACACCTGGAAGAATTTCAGTATTATTTTAAATGCTGTTTCTAAAATTTGTACAGGGATCACTTGAGCTTTAAGACCTGCATCTTCCCAAAGCAAGATGAATTTGTGCCTAGAAAGGGGGTGTAAGTAACTGGATTATGCTGTTTATTGTAACAGGTACTAGTTTTTTTCCTGTTTTAATAAACTGACAAGCACATAGAAAAAGAAAAAACCTATGACTACTATGTAGAGAAAGGTTTGTCATGTTGTTTATTGGACTTTTATCTTGAAAATGGACAAGTAAAAAACTGTTTTGTAATATTAAAATGGACAAGTTAAAAGCTGTTTCTTTGTTAAAGAATGAGGTTTAAAAAATGAGGTAAGTTGAATAAAAGCTCATATGTATGCCTGTAAATCTTTTTTCAGTCCTTAAATATTAAAAGAATTATTTTTTAAAAACAAATTATTCTTGATAAAATTTGTTGGTTTGTGAATCAACAAATTGATTATTTGTTAGAAATACCATTTGTTTCACACTGGAATCATTCACCTTCAGATGTACACAGGACTTGGATTGGGGGAAGATCAGAAGTGGGAAGACCAAGTTTTAAAAAACAGGTTATATATACTGCTATTTTATATAAACTGAGTGCCTGATACTATTTTTATCCTTTATCTAAGATGCTTATCCAAGATGCTTGAGAAGTGTTTCAAATTGTGGAGTGAATGTGAGCATAGGCTTTGCTGAACAACCCAAATCTAAAACTCTGATATTAGAAATGTTTCACAATCTGTGACTTTTTGAGCAGTTTACCTGTGCTTAAAAAGTTTCAGATTTTAGATGTGGAGGTTAAAAACCACTGAAAACAGGATGTTTGACAAGGATGTAGGAGAGAAGCTAAACTGCTTTTCATGTTAACTCTGGATTTTGAGACACTTACATCAAAATCACCTGGCCTCCTTATTAAAATAAACAAGCAGACTTTTACTCCCATCCTCTAGTCTATATTTACTGTCTCTAGGTGGCTAGTAATCTGTTTTTAAACAACTGACCAGGTGACTGACCTTCTCTGTTCCAGTTCAGGAACCATGGGAATAAGTAAGTGGGAAAATACAAAACGTAGGCAGAAAGGGCAAAGACAAAGATTGCCAAAGAAAAGAAGGTCGCTTCATATACTAGAGTACTATTTTCTGTAAGTCTATAACAACATAAAATTTAAGAAAACTATTATAGAAGCTTATTTACATAATTCTACTTGAGTTAGAACATTTTGAAAACATATTAAATGTATCCTCCTGACATAAAGTGAATGAATTAAGAGGAAGTGGTTGTAACCAGTCTCTGGTAATACAATTAGTAGTAAAACTTGGGTTCTTTTGATGATAGCACCCTTCAGAAGCTACAAACACTGGTATTCCTGGGTGGACCTACTGGGATGGTGCCAGTGAAACCACAGCCACCCTCTGGAGTGTCTCCTTGCTACTCCCCCACCTCACTCCCTGTTTAAGGCACACAAGCTTTGGGCAAACTCAATTATTAGGTCTTAATTGGCTGATAAATTACAAAATTACAATTTCTCAGAGACCTACTAGTTTCAAGGAATTACTCATTCTGTGACACACTTTTTGTCTTAGCACCTGACAGACACACAAAACCAAAGAAATACTTGGTGATGAAACAATACAAAGCTACTATATAGATTTATTGAACTTAAATGAACTCTTGTGGAATGCTACATAGAAGCATCCCCCTTTCTGAGCCTAAGCAGTAGTAGTTCAAGATCTAAGCAGCTCCACTTAGAACAGTACAACAGTAGATCAGTTGTTAACAGCTTAAAAGTCTCACATATGAACATCTACACTCCCATTAAAGCAAAAATATCATCAATGTCATCTGTCTCTTTAACAGGTCTTGGCATATTTTGTTTGCTTATCTGCATCTTTGTCCATGAATTAGTTTGACTTTCACTGCTTCCTATAAGACTTCCATGAATCTGATTCTCCTTAGTTTGTGTGGCAAGATTTGAAAGTCTGTTAGTCAGCAGCTGCTTACTGTTACAGCAACCATCAGTTCTCTGAACTGTGCGGTGAGAGAAATTCCACTTAGTAGTGGTGTCTATGGCATTCTTGAGAGGTTCTTGAGGGCACTGCTGAATTTCCTTTAAAAGAGTTGACTGCCACTTTCTTTGTGGTTTCCTTTTTCTTAGTAAAAATTTATTCTGTGATCTTCTTTGTCTCAGATGATGCTTTGAAGTTTTGATACCTGAGCCATGAAGAAGGCAGTTGCAAATAGATGTTTTTATGCATTCTAGTTTCTTTGGCAAACTAAATGATAGAGAAGAAAAACCTGAGTTTAGTAAAATGCCAAAAAAATTTTTCCATCACTGTTATACCTGATTATTTACTAACTTCCAACAGACAATACACGATTTACTCACAGGTCGTATACCTGTATATAATTCTTGGATCATAACAAAAAAATACGGAAATAGTTACAAATTAAATCTGTGTTCTCAGACTTAACTTCCCGATTGAGGTTGAAGAAAGAAGTGTCTCCATTTCACCCTCAAAGTTAACCAACTTATACTTTAGTATCAGTGTTTCCTCATACCAAATAATCTGTTCATAATGTAATAGAAGTAGAAATTGGGAAGCATCACAAACTTTAAAAACTACAGGTATATAATAATCTGTATCTTCATGTGCAATTTGCTGTGGCAGGAATAAACAAGGAAAAAAATATGAGTGAAGAAAGCATTTATAAAATAGTAGAAAGACAGGGCTTGTGACATGGACAAACTGACAGCTTTCAGCTACACAGTGTGATTCAAGTGTCACCTCCAAGTGTACAAAATTCAAAATCAAACAGCTGACTGTTCTAGGTACTTACTTTTTTTTTTTCCTAAACAGGGTGTAGTAGCACATGATTTACTGGTGCCTTGCTGAAACTGCCTCACTTTGTTAGTGAAATTTTCAAAGATTAACATAGGTCTATGTTCCCTGTCTCATCTCCCTCACCTTTTTTAAAACAAAAAAATCTGACAAGGCACATTATAATGAAACAATACATAATGTTTCCAAACCATTTTCTTGTCTTACTATAAGCAGTGACCTCTAAGTGGGGAAAAGGTGGGTGTGTACATCTGAGTTAATATGGAGAGAATGAATGAAAACAAGAATCAGAAAGTTGAGTTTTAGATCTCCAGTTCTAACACCTTGGGAAAAACCCATCATTTTCTGATCTATAAAATATGAATATTGCTTACTTCACGCAGTTATTGTAGACATTAAATACATTGTAGAGTGTACTACAAAAAAAAATACTAATGAAAGAGCACTATGTTTTAGAAGATACAGACTAATGATTTAATCAATAAACACAAGTTTTTACTCCTTTGCTGACTGAATCATTATCATCTTTGCTTTATCTACTACCCTTGAACAAATGCCTAAATTTCCAACCCTAGAACAGATCCCTTTTAGATGGCTACAGGCCTTTAGGGGATCATAATGTAAAAATCCTTCTAGAAAGTCATCCCTTAAAAATATGCAAGTTTTTCCTACAACTCGCAGGTAAAACTTGTAACAAAACCTCCATTGTGTGCCAAATTTTCTTCTGATTACAAAAATTATTTTTCATAATTTTTAAAAGTTAAATTTTAGATAGCTATAGTGGTTCATCCACAGGAACAGTATAAAACCCTATCTATACAAGAGATTATGGTACATGTACAGAATATTGGTTGATGAACACAAGGTTGGTTCAAGCAAATGACTGCCTCTGTAAAGGAAAAATAAAGATCTTTATGTTTTCATCTGAAATTGTTACCATTGGCATCTATTATATTTTCAATAAAAATATAAAGCCCTGAAGTGTCTTCATGGATTACTTCATGCTCACAACCTTAAACATGCTTGAATTTAAGAATCACATGAAAAGGAAGATGTCTGTATGTGGAAAATTTAGCTCCTACAAACATCAAATCTAATGTTGGTCTTCATAGCACAGTGTAGGCCTTGAATTAGGCCTTCCACAATAACATGGTGAGAAGAGCCACTTCTTCCCACTAAAGCAGGAGCTTCCCAAGGACTGTGTCTCATGTAGTTGTATGTACAGGCTTAGTACACCACAGACATTCTTACTGTTTTCTGAATAAGCAAATGGGAATGATAAAGAGTACAAAATGAGGAATCTGATTCACCTAAATTTACTTTCTTCCTCCAAAGGATTAACTCTGCCCACATAACAATAACAGATGAAATGACAGTTTGAGTTCATCTCACATTAGTGCCTAAAGCCCTGCTAGACATTATTTTTACAGAAACCTAAATATATACATAATTTTTGTAATATACTTACCTATAACCTTGAGCTTCTACATGTTTAAGCCGGTTACTTTTAAGAAGTTTGTTACCCAGAAAGGTGGCCTGAGCCTTGAGTTTTTTGGTCCTGCACCATACAACTGCCACTTGGATTTCTTCAGAAAGTTGTATGAAACTTTTGGCCTCTCGGAATCTTTGCACAAAACTTTTGGCATGGAGAGATCCTATTACTTTCTGAGAAGAATGTTTGGTTGTCTTTAGCTTCGACTGAGAACATTTAGATTCAAAGCTGGTTTCCTGAAATGTGAAAAGGTAACAAAAATACTGCTACTAACTTACAAATATAGTAAGGGGGAAATCTGACTAAATCAAAATTTCAAAGTAGTATTTTTTAAAAGGATTTTTCACTTATTGTGCTTTCCTTTTGTCTTAGATACTTAATTTTTTATCCACTGCTCCTAACTTTCCCCTCACTACTCTTGCATTCCATACTAAAACAAAACCCATCTGCTACCAAATTAAATGGACACAGGAAATTCAATATAAATATTCTGATGTGTATACCCAACACACACAAGAATAAAATTCCCCAGGATTAAATACTGTGCAAAGCCTATTAGTAGGGAGGAAAAAAATCATCATCACTGGACTGTCTGTCACACCTGTTTTTAATTTATTCTATCCTTAATAATCCTCCTCAGTGATGGGTCATAAATGTTACTGAAGACACCAGGGAGAGAGGGCATGTAGGCCTAGCAAAGTGAGCCTACAATCAGTTAACAACCATTTACCAACCATGTAAAAAGTGCTTAACTGAGAAGCACTTCCAATTCCACTTAAACCATTTTTAAGAAGACACCTTTATTCAATCTTCTTTCTGTAACAAGTTTGGATTTTACTAACTTACTATTTCTTTATGAAAATATGCCATCTGCCAAGTCTGATTCTGTTCTCCATTCAAAGTTTATCTTCTTTCCAAGTTTCTCACACTCAGCAGGAATTTATAGAAGCCCATCAGTATTCTGTTTGGTTACTGATAAAAGAAGTTTGCCCTCAAAGCAAACAGCATAGTGATGCAAATGTTAAAAATAGTAATGATTATTCTTGAATAAGGATGCTAGCTAACCCCCTTCAAAAACAATTTCAAGGGTCACAAAGCACCATGGGTTTTCCTGAGACACAAAACTGAACAAACTACTTTGGAGACTAGTGTAATGGAAAAAATTTTGACTGAAATCAAATGGCTTGCATGTGTGGCCTGTTCAAGATTATCAGCATTTCTATGCCATAATTTTCTCACATGAAATGCAAAAACAGTAATGAAAGCATCTGCCTCACAAGGCAGATTATAAGTTTATCCATACAGAGCATTTAGAGCAATGTCAGCAGCAGAAAGTGTTAGCTATTACTATTATTGCTGCCCCTGAATTCATGAATTGGGCAGAATTAGATGCAGGTTGGGGTATGCAGAAAGTTCAGGAAAGAAAATACTTATTAGAAATGATTAAGATTTCTTGAGTAGAATCGAAGAACTACCCCAAAAAGAAAGCGAGACATTTTGTGAAAAGTCAAGTAATGATTGGGTGATAAAAAAAAGTGACACTTAGATTGCAAGATGGCCGACTGAGTGGCAGTATAAGAGAGCCTGAGGGAAAAAAAAAAAACAGACGCTGGAATCTGGCAACACAGAGAAAGCTAGACAAAAGGAGAGGAATTCTCACAACCCAGGAAGAAACTGAGGAAAAAGAAAAAGAAAAAAGAAAAAGAAGCATGGACAGAGGGCTGGAGCTGGGCAAGCCCCGATCGCTGTACTGGCACGTCAGGTGACTCACAATTGAGCTGAGATCACGGCCCTGCCGAGAGTGGAAGTTGGTGAGCTCCAGACCCTCGGCTGGAGGAGGCGCTATGGCAGGGAGTGGAAACAGCCAGTCAAGCTGCATGAACTTTGGTGAGTGATGGGAACTGGATTCCCCAGATGGAGCGGACTGGCTGGCCGACATTTTGGAGTTGGGCAGGGCCAGCTTGAATCAAAACCTGAGGCAGCATCCACCAATGACTCCTAGTCCAAAACAGATTGGTGGGATCTGCTCGGGTAGGGCCACGCCCCTGGTTGAAACCCAATAGCCAGGGACGAGGCTTTTCTGGGCCAGTGGCATCCCTAGGGAACACACAAACTTGTTGAAGCATAAACTGGTTGACTGGCGTAGGGGGAGGAGCCAGCTCTCAGCCTGCAACTTGCAGATCCACAGCAGACTGGGGGGCAGTACTTCCCTAGCAAATGCACTGCAGAAAAACTGTAAGCAATAGGGAAGGCCCAGAGACCTCCACCACCCACCTGTCTGAAGGGGGCCAAAAACATGACAAGACAGAGAAAGAGCAAAAGGTCCCCAACTGCGGAACCAGGAAAAGTGAGTCCAACAGAGGTAAATGCAGAGGAGGCTGAGAACAGCAAACCTGTAATGTCCGAGACAGCCTCATCAGAAATAAAGAAATACCTCTGTGACCTCATCATCGAATTTAAATCTAAACTTCTAACTCAGGTGAAGCAAGATATAAGAATATTAATAAAAGAAGTCCTGGATAATCCTCAAGTAGACACAAATGAAAGAATAGAGGAACCCAGAGAAAGGAGAGAAGCCTTTGATGAAGAATATAAACAAAATCTAGAATATATGAAACAGATCAAAGAGAATATCAGGAAATTAAAAACTCCATTGAAAGCTGGCAAAACCTTTTAACAGAAACTAAAGACAAACTTTCAAAACTTGAAGATAGATTTGCAAAGTATGATCTTTGTGAAAGGAAGGATCTCTTAAAAATAACAAGGAACCAGGAAGCAATGATACAAAGGCTAGATGATGACAAGAGGATTTATAACCTAAGAATAAAATATGTGAATGAAGATGCAGCAACAAATACAAATGAAATAAAAAGTTTATTCACAGAAATAATTAAGGAAAACTTCCCAAACATAGGTAACGGAAGTGAAGTTCAGATAAATGAGGCATACGGAACTCCAGCCAGCTACAACCAAAACAGATCTACACCCAGACATATAATAATCAAGATCCCAGAAATCCATCACAAGAACAGAATAGTAAAAGCAGTCAGAGAAAAGAAACAGATTACCTATAAAGGAAAACTCATCAAAATCACAGCAGACTTCTCAATGCAAACCATCAAATCAAGAAGAGCTTGGAGCGAAATATTTCAAGCCCTGAAACAAAATAACCTTGAACTCAGAATGATGTACCCTGCAAAACTGTCTCTCAAAATTAATGGAGAGACAAGATATTTCCACAACAAAGAGGAACTGAGGGAGTTTGTGACCACCAATCCAACCCTGCAAAGAATACTGAAGGACATTCTAGAGAGAGAGAAGAAAATCACCAGGGTTCCAGGAATAATGGCGGAAAGGCCTCAAAGAAAGGGGCAGACAGTGGAATCAAGGAGAAAAGTAAACAAACAATGACAGAAAAATAGCATGGCAGAGATAAGACAGAGAAAATTGGCTATATCACTGTTTTATCTTGACTGATTTTATTTGAATCTGGTATGCTTGAGAGTGTCAAGTCTGAGAGTAGGGGCAACTACTCTGAAGATGACAGGATCCAAAGGATACCCATTCTGGTTTGATTGTTAACTGCCTTTGAAGTTCTATAATGTCTCCAATGTTTAGATTTTATTAATAGTGTAATGCAATACTAAGTTTATATTATATTTGACGATATAGACAATTTTATTGAAAATAACAAGACATCATAGTGAGTACCATAGATCTTCTAGTGTTGTGTTTTTGTATGTTCTTTTCATTTCTTGTTTCTCTAGGAATTTGTATTGCTGACTTGTTTTGATGTGTTTCTCCCTCTAATACAGAAAGGCTAGGTATATGTATAGAGATTTATACATTTGTAGAACTTCTAAGTAGTTTACGAGAACAGATTATAGTTATTGTAAAGAAAAAAAAAGGAAAAGAATATTCTAAAGGATATAACTGCATGTATGTTTGAGTGTGTGGAATTAATAACCATGTTGCTAAAGTTTTAGTTGTATGGATGAGCAAAACTGACTGCAGTCTCACTGTTTGGATGTCCACTTTGTGGATTTTACTTTTGTAACTTGAACAACTGCTTCTAAGAGGAAATTAAGTAATTATCAAGTAGTGATTTTTTACTGGTTACTATTTTTGGGTTTTTGTTTTGTTTTTGAGATTTTGTATTGTTTCTACCCTTTTTCTGTTTCAAAATTTTTTCTTTAAATAAAAAAAATTTAAAAAAAAAAGCAAAAGGAGGAAAAGAAAGTGCTCTGAAAGAGATAACTGTATGTATACTTAAGTGTGTAGGATTGATAACCATGTTACTAAGTTTTTGTTGGATCGGTGAACAGAACTGTTTGCAGCCTCACTGTTTGAATGTCCACTTTGTATGCTTTAATTTTGTAACTTGAACAACTATATCCAAGAAGACAATATGTAATGTATCAAATAGTGATTTCTTACTGTTTATTTTTTTTAAATTCTGTATTGTTTCTACCCTTTTTTCTGTTTTGCTTCCCCCTTTAAATAAAATAAAGTAGCTGTCTATAAAAAAAAGTGACACTTATTCATCCATTGTTAAGTTCAAAATAAACAGAATTTACAGGCACCAGTAATAAGACTGATGAAAACTGAAGCCTCAATAAGAAAATAGAAGCCTCAAGACAAATAAGGATGATGACAAAAATGTCTACAATTGCTAATAACACTGAACACCAACTGAATGTTTACCATATACTCCAGACTCAGTTGAGCACTTTACATGCATTAAAACTAACCCAACCCTATAAGGTATATTCTATTATTACAAAATAGGGATGTAAAGGTCAAAGAACTCATAGGTTACACAGCTCTACAAGCCAAAGCTAAGTCAAATCATCAGTCTAACTGCAAATTCCAAATTCTTAACTGCAGTACAATGAATACTTATAATGGAATTTATTGTCACTTTAAATTTTAGAGAAACTCCTAAAATATTCCTGAAGGCATTCTAGTAACTGAATTAACTAGATGAACTAAAATATCCTCTGTCTCTATTCATCCAAAAGTACACATCAACCCAGGAGTGGTGGCATACACCTATAATCTCAGCAGCTTCAGAGGTTGAGACAGGAGGATCACAATTTCAAGGACAGCCTGGGCAACCTAGCAAGACTCTGTCTAAATAAATAAGGTTGGGGATATAGCTCAGCACACTCCATGGGTTTAATCCCCAGTACTAGAGCCAAAAAAAAAAAGGGTGAGGCAGTAGGGCAGGGATGGCAGGGGAGGAGGAAAAAAAAATCACAGATGGAGAACTAAAAAGCCACCAAGCTTAGCCAGTAATAAAAAATAGAAGCAAGAGTCAATCCTTTCCTTGATAAGTAACATCCTTTACAAATTAGCAGAAATCACAAGCTGCATTAAATTTAGCCAGACTAACCTGAATAGCTCTGTGCTTCAGCTGTTCACAGAAAGCCCTCACATCAAATCCTGAAGACTTTTCTGTAAAGAGGAAAATCACAGATATAAAATCACAAGGATACTATTTTCAAATCACAAACAAAATTTTAAGTGAGTTCATTGTTTTGCTAGGTTACCACAAAAGAAATAAAGGAAATAAAGCAAGCAAAAAAACAATGAAAGAGCAAGAGAAACAAAGAACTTTAAGTGCTTAAGCTCAGAAAACACAGGTAACCATACCTCTCTAATCAGTATGGGTTACAAGAGATTGAATTTCTTTCTATACAATGCATGCTTTCAAGTGGTTTATTTAATTAGAATATGTGCTATATCAAAGCAAGTTACCTTTAATGACTTTCTTATTCTTGACTGGCTGGCCAATATCCACATTACTCTGTACAATGATCTTCCTTTGTTTAGCCTCTTGAGAAATTCTAAATAAACTGTCTTCACTGGATCTTGGTGATTGTTCTTTTTTCAAAAATAGTTTATTAAGCAATTTAGTTACTCCTTTAGCTGAAAAAGCTGTAGGCTTTTTTTTCTTAAAGATTTCAAGATAGGGCTGTCCTAGAAATTCAGTAATATCAGAAGGAAAGGTAAAATCTTTGAAGTAAGGCATGGGTAGAATCCTAGAGACCTCTTGAAGCAATGCAAACAATGGCTCATATAATGAAGTCAACCTTCTTAAAACATCTTTATAGAGAACCCTAAAAAGCAAAAAAGGGCTGATAAGCTGGCTAGTAATAATAATTTGCACAATACATAATAAATTGCAAGATTCAAAACTGAGTAAGTATGGATTTCAAGTTCTGCCACTGTAGGTAAAAACACTGTGTATTTCTAAGTAGTCCAATTAATCCAACCCCAACAGAAAAATCAAAGCACAAAATGTTACTCTAAAACAAATGACTAGCTGGAGATTTGTCAAAGGATGCAAATAAAAATCCTATTGATAGTTTAATCTAGATCAGTAATGGCAAACCTTTTAGAAATGAGTGCCCAAACTATAACCCAAAATCCACTTATCACAAAATGCCAACACTACAAGTAAACCTGAATACTGAGATTTTAGTTTACATTAACACCCTTTGTCTTAAAAGAAAACAACACACATGCCACAAGTTTGCCACCACTGATCTAGATGATGAGATTCCAGGCAAATTTCATGTTCACTTAACTAAGTGAGGTTTGTGAATTCCTTAAAATAAGCATACATCATTGTTGTACTCAGAAAAAAATTAAATCCCTTTTCACTGCAAAAAAAGCAATACAAGTTAAATATTTTAAAGTGATAACTGGTAATTCAAATGTTATTACTTCTAAGAATAAGCAGGATAAAAAACAAGATTAAAAATAGTACGTGAGACAATCAAGGTAAGCCATTAAACTGAGGTTTTCAATCACTGAAGACAAAGTATTTTCTACTTTTTTTTCAGTTTTCTTACTTTCAAATTAATGATTCAACTCTGAGTCTAATTAGCCATCAAGTCATTTTTGACAATACATATATATTGAGAATGCAACAGTATGCCTCTTTAGTTTGCAAGTATTACTAGTGTTCTTTATGTCAATAATACACCTCAAAAAATAATGTTTCAGATGCAAGAAAAGTCTAGAGTGCATATGGATAGTCAAATTGCATTTCTCACTACCATTAAAAAACAGAAACCAAGTGGCACAAAGAATAAAGATACAATCAGTACAGAAATCTTTTTTTTTTTTTTTTTGGTGCCAGGTATCGAACTCATGACCTTGTACTTGCCAGGTAGGCACTTATGCCACTGAGCTAAACCCCCAGCCCCCAGAAACCATTTTAAATAGCCCATTACAATTATTGCCAACAACTTTTTATTATTCCAGTTCCTAAATCCCAGGAGTTAATTTTTTTACCATTAGGTGTTAGATCAATCTCATGGGCTACAGATAGGAAATCTAGTCCTTTGTTATAACCATCAGAATTTGCCTTCCTAATTTACCACAAGTAAACAGGAACTCCCACATTTCAACATATGACGTGAAACTACATGAAATACTTGTAAGAAAACTTGAGTGAGGTACAGAAATGAAGGATATCAAAAGTATACACATACCATAATCTGCTCACAAGCCCAACCATGACAAGGTTTAAAATAATGAACTCCTGCAGTCTTAGGTGTTTCACAGTCAAACTGTAGAATCAATTTAAGGTGGGAAAACAAAACCAAAGTAATTGAGGTTTGCAAGTTGTGAGAGAAGAGACAGACTGGAGGTAAAAAGAATCTTAAAGACATTAAAGCCTTAAAACATGTTCCACTAGCTGGACGTGGTAGCATACGCCATACTCTCAGCACTCTGGGAGTCTGAGGCAGGTGAATCTTAAGTCTGAACCCAACCTGGGCAACACAGCAAGAACTATCTCAAAAGAAAATTTTAAAAAAATTTTAAAAGGGCCAGGGATGTGGCTCAGTGTGAAGGCCCTGTGTTCAATCCCATGATATTTTAAAAAAACAAAAATCCACTGCAAATGAAAACTTAAAAGTACATACACTCTGCTAGAGATGCATTATTAATTTCGTTTCTAAGATTAGGAATTTATACCTGTCAATGCTCTTAGGATAATCATGCTAGGAAGAAACAGGAGGTCTCTGACAATGGCCATATTCAGCATTTACTGGGAAAAGAAGACCAACACTAAAGTTTAAGAATTCCCACAGATTAGAAAGAATACTTACAGATTCTAGCCTACAAACAGAAATACTGCCAAATATATCCAAACAATTCCCACTCACAAGAAAGCATTTCAGTACATTCAAGGATACAGAAATGTCTTGCAGCAGCAATCCAATAAGCGGAGTAACAACCTGCAGGCTCCTAAAACCTTCATCAATACCAACTCCACCTCTGGCTGGCTGGGGATCACACATGTTTTGATAGTTACACTCTGATTTTCACTTGACAAAAACAGAAAAACATATTACATTCATTTAAAATATAAAACATTTCTATCTCAGTATTTAAATGAAGATCTGCTTGGTAACAAGCCAGTGACATTTCAGTAAAACCTACTATGACCCATATTCAATGTCATGCTGATCTCTCCCACACACCAACAGAGGGAGATTTACTACTACAAACACCAAGTGCCCCATATTGAAACAAAATTTGTACATCTGAGGTACAATTGGTTTTATACCAATATCAAGCAGAAAAAAATCCAAAAGGGAGATCACAATAGGACATCAAATCCCCAGCCCATCACATCACAAGTCAATGAACCTACTTGGAAGAAAACAACTCGGGCAGGTCTTTAACTGAACCCTCCAAATTCATGTTTTTCAAACGTTTTAAACATTGTTCAACCTGAAAGAGAAAGAACAGCTCAAATTAATATGTACATAACATGGGTAGGGTCACTGATAAGTCTAAGAAAGCAAAGAAACCAGACATTCAGAGTATGAAAACATGCTAAATATCACAGGATCCATTTTTGTGAGAATAAAGAAATACAAAGCCCAAGTAATTGATTATGGTTACAAATATGGAATTTATCCAGCCCAACAAATTTCTCAGGTTAAATAATGCAAGAATTACAATATGCCAAAATGTGTCTGATGCTGTAACAGGGGTCAAAATACATACAAAATAATTCTCAAGATTGTAATTTTGCTGAGGTAACATGATTTATAGTAGAAAATAAGTACTAACAACTAAATTTCAACAGTTTGTAAGTACTATCTTAGAGATGAGGAAAGTGATTCAGTCACTGAACAAATACATGAACACTGGCTCCAAATGAGATACACTGGAGGTCTGTTGGAAGATGGTGGATTGATAGGTAGCACGGTAGAGAGCCTCTGAGAAAAACAACTCAGATACTAGAATTTAACACCATGAAGAAGACCAGACTAAAGGAGAGGGATTCTCACTACCCAGGAAGAAACTGAAGAAAAAGAAAAAGAAAAAGAAAAAGAAAAAGAAAAAGAAAAAGAAAAAGAAAAAGAAAAAGAGAAAGAGAGAAAGAGAGAAAGAGAGAAAGAGAGAAAGAGAGAGAGAGAGAAAGAAAGAAAGAAAGAAAGAAAGAAAGAAAGAAAGAAAGAAAGAAGCAAGCAGGCAGGCTGGAGCTAGACATGCTCCCATCAGACCCAGTCTTGCACTATGCTAGATGGAAGGCTAGAGCCAGACACGCTCCCATCGGACCCGGTCCTGCACTGTGCTGTGCGCATGTTGGGAGTCGGGGGACACATGATCGAGCTGAAATCATGGTCCTGCTGAAATCAGGGGTTGGTGAGCCTGAGACCCCTGGTGGGAGGATGCACTGCAACAGGGAGTGGAACCAGCGGGGTGAGCTGCACCAAGCCGTGGTGAGTGCTAGAAATTGGTTCCCACAGAGGGATGACCAGCTGGATGACATATTGGAGTTGGGCAGGACAGACCTGAACTGGCAACCACAGTAGCATCAGTCGGCTGCTCCTGGCCCAAAGCAGACTGGTGGGATCTGCTTGAGCTGGGTCACACCCCTGGTTGGGACCTAACAGTCAAGCACAAAACTGTCCTGAACCTGTGACGTCCGTAAGGCACAGACTAATGTGCTGAAGGCACTCACTAGCTGACTGGCTCAGAGAGGGGCCAGCCCACATCACCCCTATGTGCACCACACAGATCAAAAGCAAACTGGAGAGGGCAGCAATCCCATAGCCAGCATGGGATTCCATAGCAATACAGAAAGAACCTGAGACCTCCACCATACACCGTCTGAAAGAAACCAGAAACATGACAAGAGAAAGAAACTAGAGAAAACCTCCAGCCACTGACCCAGGGAAAATAAGTCCAGGAGAGGTAAATACAGAAGAGATCGAGGGCAGCAAACATGCAATATTGGACACGGCCTCAGCGGAAATAAAGAAATACTTCTGTGACCTCATCAACGAACTTAAAACTGCAATTCTAACTCAAGTGAAGCAAGATATAAGAAGAGTAATAAAAGAAATACTCAGCACCTCTCAAGAAGACAAAGATGGAAGAATAGAAGAACCAATAAAAAGGAAAGAAACCTCTGATGAAGAATATAAACAAAATCATGAAACAGAACCAAAGGGAATACCAAGAAATTAAAAACTCCATTGAAAGCTGGCAAAATTTCTTGACAGAAACTAAAGACAGACCTTCAAAACTTGAAGATACATTTGCAATGCACGATTGTGAAAGGAAAAATCTCTTAAAAATAACAAGGAACCAGGAAGTAACAATACAAAGGTTAGAAGACAAGAGGCTCTATAACTTAAGAATAAAAATGTGAGCGAAGAAGCAGGGGTAAATACAAATGAAACTAAAAGGCTATTCACAGAAATAATTAAGGAAAATGTCTCAAGCATAGGAAAAGGAAATGATATTCAGATATATGAGGCATACAGAACTCCAGCCAGCTACAACCAAAACAGATCTACACCCAGACATATTATAATCAGATCCCAGAAATTCTTAAGAACAGAATATTAAAAGCAGTCAGAGAAAAGAAACAGATCACCTATACAGGAAAACCCATCAAAATCACAACAGACTTTTTGACACAAACTATCAAATCAAGCAGAGCTTGGAGCGAAGTATTCCAGACCCTGAAAGAAAATAACCTCCAACCCAGATTGATGTACCCTGCAAAACTACTGCTCAAAATTAATGGAGAAACAAGACGTTCATGACAAAGAGGAACTGGTGGAGTTCATGACCACCAATCCAACCCTACAAAAAATAATGAAGGACATTCTAGAGAGAGAGAAAAAAATCACCATGATTCCAGAGGCATCCTCTTCAGAGAGGCAATGGCAGAGAGGCCTCAATGAACAGGGCAGACAGTGGAATGAAGGAGAAAAGTAAACAACCAAAAGAAGAAAAATAGCATAGCAGAGATGAAGCAGAGAAGATTGGCTATAATCTCTAACACAGATGGCCTGGATACACTGACAAAAAGAAACACAGGCAGAGTATGTCAGGAGCTAAGGTCCATTGAGATGTTCGGAATAGGAAAAACAACCTAAAAGAGGGTTAATGAACCCAAAGTCAAAGGTGAGAAAACAATGTTCTATGTGACAGGGAACTAGAGAGAAAGAGGGACAGCTCATCCAGCAGCTGCAGATAGGTTGGAATCCCATGACACTTTTGTGCAGTGGAGAACTACTCAGCTTTAAGGAAGGAAAACCTTGAGCCATTAGTAAGTAAAGGAATACAGCTCATGATCAAGCTCGGGGGTAAAAAGGTTCAAAACCACTTAGGTAGATAGTAGGTTGTCCCCCTAATCTAAAAACTAAAGGAGTTAGTGGAACCTGCAATGTACAAAGCACCCTGAAAAAGTGAAAGGGGAGGAATTATCTAAAAAAGGAAGACAGAAGACATTGCTAATAGTGTATCAGGATTTAAAAGCCACATTATTCTTATCACTGTTTAGTTTGATTTTATTCTGTTCCAGTCTGTCTACTCATACTAGATTTGAAAGTACAGATACCTACCCCCAAAATAGCAGGATATATTATGGTAACTATCCTTAATTTCCTATTAAGGAAGCCCTGCATTAGTTACAATGTCTTAATATGACTGATCTTATTTGAATCTGGTATATTAGATCACTGTTTTGTCCTGACTGATTTTATTCGAATCTGATATGCTTGATAGTATCAAGTCTGAGAGTAGAGGCAACTATTCTGAAGACAACAAGATTCAACAGGATACCCATTTCGATTGGATTATTAACTGCTTTTGAAGTCATATAATGTCTCCAATGTTTTGTTTTTATTAATATTGCTATGTACTGCTATGTTCAATTATACTATGCCTGATGATATAGAAAATTCTATCTAAAATAATGAGACATCATAGTAACTACTGTAGATCACCTAGTATTGTGGTTTTATATGTCTTTTTCATTTCATGTTTTTCCAGGAATTTGTTTTGTTGTCTTGTTTTGTTTTTCCCTCTAATATAGAAAGGATAGGTATTCATGTAGAGATTCATGCATGCGTAGAACTTCTAAACAGTTTATGAGAATTGATTAGTTATTGTAAAAAAAGAGAGGAAAAGAAAGTATTCTAAAAGATATAACTGCATGTATGTTCAAGTGCGTAAGACTGATAACCATATTACTAAGTTTTTGTTGGATAGGGGAACAGAACTGATTGCAGTCTCTCTGTTTAAATGTCCACTTTGTATGCTTTACTTACATAACTTGAACAACTACTCCTCAGAGGAAAATATGTAATTATCAACTAGTGATTTCTTACTGTTTTTTTTTTAAATTATGTATTATTTCTACCCTCTTTTTTTGTTTTTTCTTTAAATAAAAAAATTTTCCTCATTAAAAAAAAAAAAGATACACTGGAAAATAAAGTAGTATATGAGACACTTTCCAGGTTTTAGTAGTAAACATAAGATGACATGTAAAATAATTAATGCTAAAAAAAAGTATATTTAAGATTGCAATCCTCTAGTCTTTTTCTCCATAGCATTTATCACCACTTGTCATACCACTGACTGCCTTTCTCTCCAAACTATACTATAAGCTTCACATAGACAATATATTTTTTCATTTTGTTCATTATTGTAACCCAGGTCTTAAAATGGTGTTGAGTAGGCATTCAATACTATTTTTTATTCAAAAAAAAAAAAGGCAAAGCTATGTACATACAAAATCCTATAATCTATAGTTGTCAGAAAATATACAAAGGGAAATGCTTTTTTTTTTTGGTACCAGGGATCAAACTTTCAACCTTGTGCTTGCCAGGCAGGCACATATGCCACTGAGCTAAACCCCTGGTTCCATCTCCATTCTGAAGGCTGTAAAGATCTGGAAGGTATTACATCGGCAATAACATCATCTTGCTAGAGCTATGTACATAATACTAAAAACTCAATCAAAATTAAGGATTTTTTTTAACAACATAGTTGTCAGGATAATGGCATAATCCTTAAATTCTCTAGGCTCAACTCCTAACTTTTTCAAGTTTTAAATCTGGATGCCATCCTTTGAGAAAAGGCACTGACAGACAAAGACAGTAAGGTACCTGGACTATAATAAATGAACTATGGTTCAAAAAAAAAAAAAAAGAAAATGAGAACTTTAGTGAGGATGAGGAGACATGGAAGAAAATAAGAACAATTTTTACACACCAAAGAACTGGCACGCCTAAGAGGAATCAAAATTATTTTCTGTGCTTCACTTGGGGGAAGGTTAGAGAGGCTAATTCTCTTACCTCACTTTCGAAAATAGAAAAAATGAGCTTTAAACATATAAAAGTTCTCTGTAAACCATGAAATGTTAAGCAGATATATGGCAGCAGAAGTAGTGACAATATCAGGTCAATAGCAAGAGAAGCAAGAGACATACTGAGGGATCCTAGAGAACCAAAACACATACACAGATTAACTGTACCAAAGCACAGACTGTGGCAAATGCTGTAAGAGAACTACAAAGAAAAGTCCCAATAGCCAAGCAAGAAAATAGGATGAATTCAACTTCACTAATAATCAGAAAAATGCAACTTGAAATGCTACACGTTGGAAAGAAGATTATCACTACCAGGAAGGCTTAAAATGGAGCTTAGAGGATGAAAAAGCTTTCACAGCAGACACAAAGGCTGAAAACACACAGGGCCAGAACAGCAAGGACTCACAAGACAAAACGAACATAGTGAGCCTGTAGATTCATTAAGAGTTCAGGTTGGCTAGAACAGAACAAATCTGAAGGTAAAAGTGAAGTCTGAGTTAAGAAGGCTGAAGAGACCAGACAACAGCAGATCTCATAAGCCAAGCTAAGGAGACTATTCAGTACACAATGGACAAGTCTTAAAATTAAAACTGCTTTAAAATGATTAACCTAAGAGGCCAGGGATATAGCTCAGTGACAGTACCTGCCTGACTAGTGCAAGATCCTAAGTTCCTGACAAGTGCAAGATCCTAGGTTTGATTCCTGGGGGTGGCGGGGGTGGGGGTGGGGGGTGGGAACCCCCAACAAGATAACCTGGCTTTGGTGTACTGAATATGCAACAATGTAGGAAATACTAGGTAAGAAAACATAAACCAGAGTAAGACAACTCCAAGTTAACAAGGTCTAAAACAAGAAAATGACAGATGCAGGGAAGAGAACAGATGTAGAGAAAATTTTGATTTGCCAAATGACTTACTAGTGTGACTTACCAAATGGGCTACATTTAAAAAAAAACAAAAACAAACACAAAATCACAGACAACAGAATACTGAATTGCATGATTGGGTAACTGTTCATTATCAGGAAGTGAGAGAGGAAATATGTTCAATTTAAGGGTTAAGTAGTTTGCTTAGGTATGAGAACATGCAAATAAAAACTACTCCTGAGAAGAAAAGTTAGAGAAAGACCATGATGCTAGATCTTCCTCCATTGAGGAACTCTTCATACTTTTTAACTTAAATTATGAGTTTTATTGGTAAAGTTAGTGCCTATGTTTATTTTTTCACTCCTGGACACACAGCATCAGGCACAGTATTTGGCACACAGAAAGTGGTAAAAACTATTTGCAAAGCAGTTCTGGCCTACTGGATTTCCAAACACTACCTGCATAATTAATAAAGTAAATAAACAAATGAACACCTAAGAAACTTAGGTTAAGAGTTCCTTCTCAGGGCCCGGGGTTTAGCTCAGTGGCATAGGTGGCTACCTGGCAGACACAAGGTCATGAGTTCAATCCCTGGTACCAAAAAAAAAAAAAAAAAAAAAGTTTCTTCTCTATAGTGCAGTCTCCAAACTGGAGGGTCCAACTTTGTCTTACAATTCAAAAATTATACAAAATTACTTTTTACCACTTGTTAGATATACAGTTATTCCAGCACACTACTGATTAGATTGCATACTCCACAGTAAATAGTCTATAATTTTGTTCAAAACAGTTTTAGGGGGCAGGGGATATAGGTCAGCAGCACAAGTACCTGCTTGGCAAGCTCAAGGTCCTGAGTTGGATTCCCAGTAGCCCCCCAAAACAACAACAACAAAAAATTAAAACAACAATAACAACAACACAAAAAACAGTTTTAGGATTTCAATTATGTTCAGAAAATTGTTTCTTAATGTCTAACATTATGTCTTGATCAAATTATCTTTAAACTGGGCAAATTCACTGTTACATACACAGCACATATTTAACTTTTAACTTAACCCACTAAAAATGAATGAGACAGAATTACTAAAAAAATTTTCTTTTAAACAAAAGTTGTTTTTTGAAATGGTTTTAGGGAAGGCAGCAAGAGACAGCCCATATGTAAAAGTGGTCTATAGATGATCCACAAATCACAAGTAATTTATTGAGATTTCCATAAATTACAAAATAGAAGTGGCAGTGTGAACTACATCTTCACAAAATAGCAGGCTTCCTCCTCACCTGTTTGAGGGCCAAATGGGGTTTGTGCTGGCCCATTCTGTTGTGGTTGCTGTAGAGGATGGAACATAACACATTTGTTTCTGCATCTAACATTTGGCTCCTTAAAGACCGTGTGACGAGATGGCATTCTTTAATTACAGCTGCAATACAAAGTTCTAAAATAGATGTTTAATGAGACTTAGTGTGTATTTCTACATTAAGTTTACTATATAAAAAATACAGTTTAAAAAGCCTCTTTCCTTTTTTGCTTTAAATTTTTTAAAAATTAACTAGTCTGCATGAACATAACAAAGGATTTTAAGTATATTGAGAAGCTGAGAAATAGTGACAGACAATATAAACTCCAAGAAATCATTGACAGAAATCAAAACAGAACAGAATATATTTTATTTCTTTATATCACACTTTACCATGACTTAAGTAATCTTTCCTGTGACTATTCTGAGACATCTGGGTATACTTACGCCTTAAGTAACATGAAACTGGGCATATGTCACATCATCTTTAAGTTCCCCATTTTGCTATGCATGTAAGACAGAATCAATCGACAGTCTGCCAAGTCAATGGAACTGTATTTGAATACCACTTTAACACAGACAAGAATATGCAGTCTGTGCTCCATATCTAGAAGTTGCACATCTAGAGGTTAAACCAAGCTCGGATGGAAAATACTTGGGAAAAAATTGTGCCCTTACTCTGTACTCACATTCTTGTCACTAAACAATGCACTATAACAACTATTTACATAGTGTTTACATTGTTTTATAAGTAATCTAAGGCTAATTTAAGGGATACAAGTGGATTGGGTAGGCTATACACAAACATTACACCATTTTATACAAGGGACCTGAGCATCTGCAAATTTTGGGATGGGAGTTCCCAGAATAAACACAAAGTACAACTATATTCGAAAAAGAAACCACTATCAGTTACAGTATTTGGTGAATACCTGACTAAACATGGGTGCCTAGGTGTTTCCTAATCTGAAAAGCTAAAATACAAGTAACAGCTCTAAGGGAAGCACCAGACTATCTCACTAGGCAAATTTTCTACGTAACAGAGAATTTTGCTACTGTCCCAACTACTACACGAAAACAGGACTAACTGGCATCAGGATCAGGAATGGGTTAATTTCCCTCCGAACTGGAATCCTCTTAATGAATTTCTGAGGAACATGGATCTGTAAACTGCATTAAGACAGATACGAAGGAGGTTGTGATGATTTGACTACTTGCGCTTAATAACATAAACTTGCTAAAATAGTTAATAACTGCTATCACTTGAGTGCTTATTTACTATACCAGGCAGTGGTATAGTCTTGTAAGATCAACTCTTTTATTCCCTAAGTCAGACCTAGAGACTGGTATTTTTTTATTCCCATTTGAAAGTGCACTCCCTGGCATTATTTTTATAGCAGAATATTGTCTTAATGTTGTTTCTTTAAAATTTTTCGAAAAGGGAAAGAAAGATTGTCTCTATTATGTAAAAATGTCTGTAAACAGCTGTACAGTTTGCTGGGTCAAACAGTATCTCCAATGGAAAGTCTCATTTCCATTTTAACTACTTTTAGTCAAATTTCTTAAGTAATGAGTTTGTACTTCTTATATTTTGTAACATTTTGTGATTTTTTTGGTAGAATTCTGTATTTGTAAAACAGTTTAGTTGATGGAATGAATAAAATGCACACTTTTACAATTGTCAAAAAACGAAAAAGTGCACTGAGGCACAGAAAAGTTAAATATCCCACAAACTCCTACCTACTATGCCCCAATGCCTAAATCAACAATCACCACAGGCTGGTAAAACAGTTCACAGAGCACTCGGTACGAAAGACCGTCAGTCAGTCTCGAATCATCCGGCAAGGGTCAGGGAAGACAAGCTCCGTTTTACAGATTAGAAATCGAGGGCCAGAGACCTTGTGATTAAAGTCCGAAGTGCTTGGTGCTGCCCCCAGTTCTCCCAGAGGCAGAACAAGGGCTTAGGACAAAAGGGTAAATTCGCCGGGCCTGACCCAACACACGCTCCCAGGCGGCCCTCTAACTTTAATCCTCTGTCCCCAGAAGACAGACGCCTACATAACTGGATGGGCAGACGATGCGGGAGCCAAAGCCTCATGGGATCGCGAGCCCCTTCCCGGTGTTCCCCGGGCTCAGGAAGTCCCGCCCCCACAGTGCTTCCCGGCCCTCGGGTGCCCGGGAAAACGTGGGTCCTCCTTGCCTGACCCTCACTCACTCAGGGCGGCGCTGGGATCCCGTACTGTCACTGTGCTGCGGCTCCCAGCTTTGGGGATCCTCACGCGGTTCCACGGCTCGGAGACCGGCCGCCTGGCAGCAGCCATCTTGCGCGGCAGGGGAGGACCGGGGGTAGGCGGAGCTGAGTGAGACCAAGCGGTGTGGCTGACAGAGGGGAGCGAGACGGAGTCGGGAGAGGCGATGGGGCGGGGCCGGGAGGTCGACGGGGCGGGAGAAGGGGCGGGGCCGAGAGCTGCTGCGGGAGGTCGAAGTGTCCTAGAATGCGGATTCCTGAACGGAAACTGGACTGGGAAGCCCAGACCGTAACCCAGCCCCCAGTGACCAAAACCTGGCGAGTTTCTTAGCGAGGGAGACCTAAACTGGTACTACTCCATCAGAATCTCTGTGACTCGGGCGAGGAATCAATATTTATCCGCCCCTCTTCCCGCAGGTGGTATTGAGCCCCACTGTCACGCTTTTGACAGAGGTGGAAACTGAGGCCCAACCCCCAACTCCGCCTCAGCATTAGGAGAAACAGAAATGAGATTTAAGGGATTATACAAGGTGTGGAGATGATAACAAAAACGGGTTTACTCTGAGCAGTCAGGAAAGCCTCCTTGCTGTGTTAGCTAACAGCACAACTTCATCACATCAAAGAAATACAGAGGTCATCTGACTATTCATCATTCCCAGCCTCCCTCCATCAGTGTCCAAGACAAGATGATATTCCAGCTTCTGCTGATCTTTGTCGCATTAGTATACGTCTGATAGTTCGTTTAACCTGATGTCCCCACTATAATGTGGAGATGGCAAGCTCGTGGGTTTTGGAGATAGCCATGATTCTTTATTCCAACTCTGCCATTTATTAGTTCTGGGATCTGTGGAAAGTTACTTAATTCCTCCACACCTCTGTATCCCTATGGGGAAAATGAGGGTACTAATAGTATCTACTTCACAGGACTATAGTATGCTTTAGGACAGTACCTGACATAAAACATTTACTATAATTAAGTAGTATTTAATGTAAATAGTCTTCCCTTGTTGAAGTCATTCTCATTCTCTCTCTCTCTCCCTCTTCTCTCTTTCTCTTTCTTCCTTTGCAGATACTTCTTCCTTTAGCTGGATCATCTCTACAAAACAATTTCCCTAGAGTCATCATTGATATTTTTTCCTAAACATATTATCCTCATTCCATATCTTTGTATAGAGACCCCTTTAATGTAGTATAGGCCGCAGTGCATTGTTGGCCTGTATACATACTAGTTTCCTAATATGTAGCTAATATGTAGCTTTAACAAATTAACAAATTAGTTAATGGCTTGAAACAATAATTATGTTCTTGGAGTTCAGAAGTTCAAAATTAAACTTACTGGATGGAAGTTGATGGGGCTGGTTCCCTCTGAGACTCTAGGTAGGGTCTAAGAGAGAATTTGTTCCCTAGTTTTTTGGTTTCAGTTTTGTTTTTGTTTTGTTTTCAGTCCTGGGATTGAACTTTGGGCCTTGGCAATGAGCTACATCCCATTCCTTTTTGTGTGTTTGTATTTTTTATTTTCAGACAGGTCTCTGTGAGTCACAAGTTGGTTAAATTATTGAATTGCTGTGCTTGAACTTGCAATCCCCCTTCATTATCCTCCCAGAGTGCTGGGATTACAGTCATATATCACCACACTCAGTGTGTTTGTTTGCTTTTTCCAGCTTCTGGCAACTATACTTATTCCCTGGTGCATGTTGTGTTCCTCCATCTTCATATTCAGTGGCATAGCATCTCCCAGTCTCCTCTCCCACCTTTCTCCTTTTCAGGTACCAGAGGACTCTAACAAGGATGGAATCAAGTACTTAGATCAAAGGATTGAACGTTCAAAATGCCTCAATTGTCTGAGCTAGAAAAAAAATAGAGATAGCTATAGATAAGGATCTGGTGGGATGCAGTAATGAAAAAATATGAGGGAGCCTGAGAATGAGAGCTCTGTGTACTCAGTGGAAGATGGTTTAAGATCGTTAGCAAGGTGGAGGTTCCAAGAGTTAGAGTGCTAGATTAGGAAAGAGTGTTGAAGTTCGGGCTTCTTGAGCTGGGGACTATGGAAGAAACACAGGCTGCCTTCAGGATAAATTAAGAAGTTAGGTTCTAGGACCATGCTTTAAAATTACTAGACTCAAAAAACAACAACAACAAAAAAAACTGTCACAGACACAAATGACCATTACATACATAGAACCTTGCCTATTTCATTAATAATCAAAGAAACCTAAATTGAAATAATTCTGAAGTACTATCAAATAAAGAGTAAAAAGCATTTTGCCTTGTGTCTTAACACAGCACCAGCCCCTAGAGGTAGTTCACAATCTGAAATACTGTTTTAAATATAAGTATGTATTGATGTGAGTTCAGGGGTGGGGTTGTTTTTCATTAATGGGGATTAAACCTAATATCTTGCACTAAACTACATCTCCTGCCTCACTTACTTACTTATTATTTAATTTTGTTTTGAGATAGTGTCTCAGTAAGTTGCCCAGGCTGACCTTAAATTTATGATCCTCCTGCCTCAGCCTCTAAAATAGATAGACGACATGATCAATTTTTGATGATACAGTAAGGTGTTTGTTGTTGTTTTAAAATACTCTATTGGGATTGTTTTGATAAAACCAGGTGCTCACAGAAAACAAAATATAAGAAACCATTTACTTAATACCAAAGTATCTGAAATTTTCACCCAACTTTTTGCCTAATGAGTTGATAGCTGTTGACATCTAGGATCTTCTCAGCTCCTAGGATCTTCTCAGCATCAGATAGAGAGCATCCTTTGTGTCATCAAAATCCATAGCAACCAAGAAAAAAGGTCTTGCTTTCTGCTTCTCGCAGCCTGACGATAAAATATCAGGGAACACTACCAAGGTACCCTAGGTACCCTAACAGTCTGGAATGAGTAGATTCCAAACTTTAGGTCCTCAGCCAGCAGGTTAGTACAGAATTCTGGTAAGGGGCTCTGCCCCTGGTTAGGCTTCCAGAACTCTCATGCTAGAAGAATGAAAACAGACAACCAGTAAGACCAAGCAGTGTTATGGCCCTCCCAGAGAGGCTCAAGTATCTAGTTCTCTAAATGAAAGGTTTTTATTTTTTTAAAGTAATTTAGAAAACTATGTTTAGTGTGATTCCATGAAAAATATAGATGTACGCATTGAAGGAAAAGTCTAGAAGGATCAAAACAGAGGTATTAATAGTGATCATTCTTCAGCAGAAGCATGGATATGTTTCTTCTATGACCCTATTTTTTTCTATTTGCTGTTGTAATGAGAACAAAATTCACTGTAATACAAAAATATTGTGCATCAAAATTTTAAGATATGTGTGTGTTATGAGCATGTGCACACGTGTTAAAAGTCACACATACTTTTTGGCCTATTCAGTTATGACCTTTATGACCTTTCAGCTCCAATCCCATGTTTCTCTTAGGCTGGAACTGGGACTACACAAACGACAGTACATCTTTGCCAGCTGGTTGTTGTACCACTATTGGCCGCTAGAGGGGGATATAAGGCAGAAGGAGAAGAGAAGTTACTTTGCTGCCTTGTCCAACCCTGCTGCTCAACAAGGTCTCCAGCCAAGGACAGTTCAGGTCCCTGACTCTTTTCGACATTTCTCAGAATTACTTTCAAAAGACACTAGAAGCACCGGGATGATATTGTCTCAGAGATCTGAGTCTCAATTCTCCAGTTCCATTCCTGAAGAAGTCTAGTCTGATAACTCCAATTCTTTCCCAAGCCCCTGGTAACTGCTTTTACAGTTATCTCTGTGTAAACTCAGTGTTGTAGTTTTGTTTTTCAATCTTAAACATTCATTTAACCAATTCCCTGTATCCTTTAACTTCTCTGTATCACATGTAATATATTCTATTTGTTCTGTTTTCCTAAAGGTCTCTGACTGATACGATATTTGGAATCAGAAATGGTCCTAGGATATAGTTTTGAATATGATATTCTATAGTTGGTGTGACTATGTCCTTGAGCACAGTAATGACATCTTCATCCCAGGAAAACAGGATATGTGAAATCCATAGTATACTTATCATCATACTGTGATTTTGACAAAAAACTTCTGAAGTTCACTGGGGACCAGAAGACCTTTACTCTAATAATGATGCTTCTGAGCTCACCAGAGAGCCTACAGAAAATGCCAAGCTTGGGTCTCTACTTCTCAGTTCGAGTCACAGAAGAACAAAGAGCTTAGCTTCTATGGCAGCCCTAAAAGAATGATATATCTTACACTTTCATGGCTGATCTTGACTGAAAATTCAGTTCTGTGGCTTGCAGAATTGCAAAGTAAATGAAATTCAAGCTCATAAATCTTACTGGTAAGGACTATGATGGGTTTGGAGTAGGGCCCATCTAATTGGACTCAGGAAAAGCTAGGAATCTTGGAGCAGTCTGCCTGTGTGTACCTAAGGAGACTACTATGAAGGCCCTGTGATAATCTCAGGACCCAGGCCAACCACTTCTCATCATGTCTAGGATTATATCTAGAATCAGATCTCTGTTTGCTCCAGGGGACATAGAAAGAAATACTTTATACTCCAAAATAATTGCAAAGAGTTGTTCTCTTTTAGAAACACAAATGAAGTAATGTTAGATTTTAAGGCTATTGGACCAAAGGGAATGGAATATTAAACACTGAACTAAGCCAGATATACTGATAGGATGCCAAAATGTGGCCATCACATGAGTTACTAGAGAGTCTTGGAGCCACAAGAGTAGCTAGCTGTGTTGCATACATTTAGTGAGGTTAAGATGCCAGAATTTTCCTGTCATGATGCAAAGGGAGGAAGCCAAAATCTTGGAGAAATTGATGTGTTGGGGCAGGGACATAGCCTGTGGTCTGCACATTTACCCCACCCCAAAAATCATGTCCTTTAAAGGAACTAAGAAGTCATTCCTTTCACCAACACATTGAGAAATACCTTAAGGAGAGGCTGCCAGTGTCTCTTCACAGTATTCTCGATGATAGTTGTTATCTGTGGGTTACTGTGATAGTTTATGATACTGCTATTGAAATGGGCTTCCTGATTTCAGTGGGGATAATGCAATCCCACAGTGACAAAGACCAATTGGTAGTGATTAACTAGAAGAGGCAAACTTAGTGTTTACTATAATAGGCAATGAGAACAAAATGGCAACTAGGCTTATTTGCGTAGTGGGGACCATTAGTGGTGTCTAATTGATTAGGGTATAAATGGAATGAAATAGATTATAGCCAATTAAAATATTAATTTATATTGTAGGACCCATAAAATCAATTTGAGCACTAAAAATAAGGATATGGCCTCTTACTCAGTTTCCATAATTCAGAGTCCTTTGATGAATGGGAAACACTGGGGAAAGGTGTGTCATTGTCAGTTGTAGTAATAAAAAGTTGTTAAATTTATAAATATAGTTGGAATCTGGGACAGCTACCCCAAAATAAGGCACTTTGGAAACTGAGAAAATCATGGATGTAGAAAGGTCACTTTAACCTTTTCCTACCTTTGTATGAAAGCTAGTTATAAAATAATTCTCTTATTACTCCCCTGAAAGTTGTTAATAAAATGCTCATGTGACAGGTCTTGTCCTGTATTTGGAGAGAGGGAATGAAGACATGGAGACAAGAGAAAAATGTGAACAAACAGTCCTTATACTAAGTGATAAAAACTACTGAGAATGTTTAAATTTTTGAAATCTATTACAGGAAAAGACACAATGCAATTAATTCTACTCAAAATAAAAAAGGTCCATGTGTATTATCTATTACTGGTTATAATCAATAATAGTGAGTCAAGACAATCATTTTAACATTTACCATTCTGTGGATATACTAGCTTTCCTGTTTCTGGGACAAGTTACCTGACAGCCACAGTGGTCAGCTTGATCCAAAACAAGAACATCATGACTGAAGGGTAAGGTAACAAAGCTGCTAGTTCATGGCTACCCAAAGTCATGCCTCCATAATCCACCCAGAAGTATGCTTTACTAGTCTTCTATGTGGTTCCCAAGCCATTCAAGTTGACACAATTAAGGCTAACTACCACTTTCCACCCTTTATCAACTGAATACTCAAACATGTCTCCTTAAACAGTACGTAGTCTCCAAGTAAACACAAGGTCATAATTCCTACCAATGTGATACAATTGAAGCACAATAATCCCTTCCTCAAAATCTTAACAGTCTCAACCATTGCAATGTCTGAGTCAAAAATCTCCTTTGATATCCAAGGAAAAATTCCTAGCTATGAACATTTCTTTTTTTAAAAAAACAAAAGTGTTACATAATGCCACGGTCCAATGGCATAGAGTAAACATTCTCATTCCAAAAATGAAGAATAGGGAGATTAAAAAAAGAATAGGACCAAAGCAAGACTGAAACCTAGCAGGCCAACTATTAAATCCGGTAGCTCCATATCTAAAATCTGTAGCATATGGTAGTGAGTCATGAGTTCCAGAGGACTTGGACAGCTCCATTCCTATGGCCTTGCCCATTGCAGCCAGCACAGCCTCCCTATTGACTTAGTTTCCCTCATAGCTTGCAGTTTTCCTCAGCAGACATTCCACATCCCTGGTATGTCTGACTTCCTGGAGTCTCCACTGCACTTTGACTTCATTCCCACAGCTTCATGCACCACCCTCTCAAGGACTCCTTGCTTCGCCTTCCAGGATGTTCTCTGAAACCAAGGTGGAAGCCTTCCTGACATCACAACTATTGCATCCTGCATACCAGTAAAAACAGCACTGCCTGGATTCAGGCCTCCTTGAACCAAGGCTGCTGTGGCCTCTGAGTACCCGAATGGCTAGGGCACAGTGAAATAATTACTAGACAAATCAGTTTCCTAGGAGGCCCTTTTCAAGCAAGGGCCCCAGGGATTCTTTTCTCTTTTGCATCCTTTAATTCAGTTTAAAGGAAGACAAGCTAATTTGTCTCATATTTTTAGCGGATTGGTTCATGCTTTTCTGGCTTAGACGTTGGAACATCATGGCTGAAGAGCATAGTAAAAAAGCTACTTATTTACGGCAGTCAAGAAATGGATCAGGGAAACAGTGATGGAGAGGAAGGAGTCAGGCACCGTATGTAGTACCCAAAATCATACCTCCATGACACACCCAGGAGTGTGCATTGCTAATCCCTTAGGTGGCTCCCCCACCAAGCAAGTTGACATAATTAAGCTCAATGACTATACTGGGTTAGGAGTTTGGGCAAGGATCTGCAGAGATGGTTTGTCCTCCACATGATGTTGTTGGCCCTGGCTGACCTGAATGCTTCTAGAAGATCCAAGATGGCTTCCTTTCACACATCTCTTATCCTTCATCAGATGGCTTCAGCAGTTAAGGTAGGTTAGGATGGCTGGATCTCTTTATTCTTGTGATATTAACTGCTCTTACACCTATGTATGGGGCTTCAGTTTTTCCCCATGTGACCTCTTCTACATAACATCTCATTTTCTAGGATGTTTTTCAACATAGATTCTTTCTTCCAATAGGATAACCTGGACAGTATCACATTTTTGAGGACCTGACTCCACATAGGCTATTTCTTCCAATAGGATAAGCTAGACTTATTTAATATAGTAGCTGGAATCCACCCTGAGCAAAAGATGATGCTCAAATGATGCTCAAGAGCAAAAGACCTCTTGGCATCTGAGCTCAGGAATCCTTAGATGCCATTTCCATCATATCACACTGAATAAAACAAGCTAGAAGCACAGCTCAGATGCAAAGCATTAGGAGCAGAGACTCTATCCTTGTCAGGGAAAAAAGTAGACACATGGCAAAGAGGCATGGACACAGGGAGATGTGATTCACTCACTGGAGGTCATTTTTAACAATCACTACACTGCAATAGGAAACATTTCTCTTTAAAATTGTAGTATGACCATGGAATGAAAAATAATTATAGTAGGTGAAATAGATGTAACAGATCTGAAAATAGAAACACAATAGATTCTCATCCATGTCATCTTTGACACAAGGATTATTAAACCAAGGCTCATTCCGTTCTGTAATTGTAATCTCCTAGGGCCTTGTCCTCATCTGCATCCACCTATAAGACAGAAAAGATGCATTTGCCTCCTCAGAGCACTGATCCAGGAATGGCACTCATTAACTCACTCAAACCCATTGACTGTACCTAATTGCAAGGGTCCTGGAAATGTAGTCTAGCCACATACCCAAGAAGAAGAAAATGGATTTTGTTGAACAACTAGAAGATTCTGCTACATTTTTAAAAATCTGTAATAAATGGCACAGAGAAATGGTCACATTTTACTAAATATAAGAGATTAGAGAACTGTATATACAGTAGTACTCCAAACTCCAAAAGAGGCAAAGAAACAAATATCTCTGGAGTGAAAATGATGCCAAGATATTACAGTACTAAGTTATTTTCCATTAGTGACAACAGAGAAGAACTTAAATTTCTAAATTTTTATTTTCTGAATTCTGTTGTAATGGTATACATTGTATCAACTTGAGAACTTAGAAGCTTAACTAAATAAGCAGTTCTACATCCTGGGGTGTACAGGACCTACCCTACTGCAGCTGTTTATGGTCCAGGATATAATAGTTGATTCACTGTTCAGAAGTTTAAGTGACTCAGCAGGGGGCCAGGGTCCTCACTTTGTAAACATCCTCAGCCTGTGCAAGAGGTGGGTAGGGAAATGGTGTGAGTGCTACACAAGCCCTAGGGTGGGTAGCCTTCTTACAGTAGAAGGGAGGAACAGAGCCCTGTTCCCCTTTTTTGCTCTTGTTGCTTTTGACCACACTGTCATAAATGGTTGCCCCTCAACCATTGTACCCTGCCTTGGAGCCTACTGATGATCAACTGAAACCTCTTCAAACTGTGAGCTAGATAAACTTTTCCTTCCTGGAATTTTGTCTTAGCAATAGGAGAAAAGTAACTAACACATCAGCAAACCCAAATTGCCTCTAAAAGATGACATTTTAGTGTTAAAATATCTAATTATAAAACAAAGCATCCTAGGGCTGGGGATTTAGCTCAGCGGCATAAGCGCCTACCTTGCAAGCACGCAGTCATGAGTTCGATCCCCGGTGCCAAAAAAAAAAAAAAAAAGCATCCTTTAGTATGAATAATTGTTCCCCAATCAGTATGCAATTTTAATACAGATAATCCTTAATTTTAAAAAGCCATTTCTAAACCCATTGTTTACAACTGAATGCATTCTATAAAATTAGCAAAGGATAGTGGTTAGGATCCAGAGCCTGCCCACTAAAGTCACTCTACATCAGTCTCTCATGGCATTCCCACCTCTGGATCTTCATGATTGCTACCAAAAAGTGCTTTTCACAACCCAGATTAACATACCAGGAACACAGCTTTCCTTAACCCTGTCACCTCTGATCCCCAGCAGATCCTGGCAGCCAGCGCAGGAGTCTCTGTAGCTTACTGCGTCTCCCAAATCAATTCCTTACTGTGAAGAGACTGAGAGCTGGGACTGCCTTTGTGATGTGCCCCTGATGTGGTGAGTCCAAGAAGTTAGAGGCACAGGGTAAACCCAGGCCTGAGGTGGATTCCAGTAGACCTAGGATCCTGAGGGAGATGGTGGGGTTGCATTAAGAGGAGGAAAATGTTAGAGAATATCTACTTGCCTTAGCCATGTTCCTTTTCATAGAGATGATGACCTTGTAGACAAGCTGCTCTCCATCCCTTGTGCTCTGTCATCCCAATCACTTCTCATTACTCTCTTTTCAGGTAACCTCATCTACTTCATTTCAGTCATGCCGTTCTCAAGACAAGGCCCAAATCTTGTTATCAAGCAAAATTGTTTCAACCCTGAAATAACTAGTTCAGATGTTTCCTTCTGACTATAGATTCCTACTTTTCAACTTTCCTACTCAAAATACTCCATATAAATTGGATTCATGTTCCCCTCTTATTCCTGGGAGCATGGCTGGCACACTTTTCCCAGCCTTTCTTGAATTAATGTGGCAAATCACTGACAATGCCATTTGCCAGTGCTTTTAAGAAGCAGCAGTCCCTCTTCTACACCCTCAACAGTGAGAGCAAAACTAGGGCAGTGCAAAAGCACAGGATGGAACTAGAAACCCAGGGCACAGGAGGAACCCTGCACAGGCTGCAGGTGAGCTGGGTAGATTTCTATCCAAAACTGAGATGCAGTGAAGTTAAGTCACTAACCCTAAGGTCTCATGGCAAGTATTCAGCAGAGCACAGGTTTAACAGCCTCACACTGGACCAAATGCCTGCACGCCAGGGGTCAGGTTATTCACCTTTGTGGTGTTCTGTTCTGTTATACATTGAGGATTGTTTATTTTCATATACTCTAGCTATACATTAAGAGTTTTGTAGATGATAGATATTGTTTTATTTTTGGCTAAGCTGGGGATCAAACTCAGGGCCCACTATATACTAAGCAAACTCTTGGTCACTTTAGCTAAATCCTCAACCTGAGAGTTTTTACTCCAGTGCTTAGTCAAGTGTTACCAGCCAATAAATGTTTTTTTTCATTTTTTAAGAAAGAGGATCATGTGACTTTGATACTGTTACGCTTCAATGCTTAGCATATAAACATTTACCAAGTTCTATGCCCTGAAATTGTGACTCCTAAAATTCATATATTAAAATTCTAACCTGCAAGGCAACATTAGCAAGTAGGGCCTTTTGGGAGCCAATTAAGTCATGAGGTTAGGTGCCCTCACAAATAGGGTTAATGTCCTTCTACAAAAGGCCCAAGGGAGCTCATTTGCTCCCTTATGAGGCCTTGATGAGAATCTATAAACCAGGAAATGGGATACCCTCCCCCACCACACACAGACTCTGCTGGCATCTCCATCTTTGTCTTGGGCTTGCAGCCCCAGAACTGTGAGAAGTAAGTATTATTGTTTATAAGCCACCCAGTTTATGATGTTGTCATTATAACTAACTGAATGGAGAAGGACATCAAATGAATAGCATTGTGGCCAAAGGAAAAAGTAGGGACAAAGTCAATAAAATAGTTATATCTCCTCTCATCTTTAAGTACTTTGGGATGAAAGAGATATGCATATTTTGAGGAAAATGGTACAGATATTTTCATATGTAAAAGAGTTCAATCAAGAATTGACCATATTTGAACTGTCCTTAATCTTCATATTTCAAAAAATACTTGCATGGGAAAAATTGTTTATATGGCCTTTAAAAATTGTCTCTATTTTGCTGATATACATTGTTCCTCAGGAAGAAATGATCAAATTTTAGTCATACAGAAAGATATTATGCCCATGTCCTATTCGTTCTTTAAAACCTAGTTCAGAGGCGCCTTGTCTTACCGTCCCCAAAAGCTGAACCCCTATGTTACCTTACCTCTTCCTCTTTCATGATTCTGCCTTGTCTGCCTTGTTCTTGAGGAATTCTAAGTTCTGAAGGCACCTTCATGCAGGTGAGGCTCTCTCTCACAGTGCTGGCACATGGTGCTTAATGAATATTTGTTGACTAGATACTCACTGGCTCAACTGACTCCTGAAAGAAGAGGCCTTCTAATCCAAACCAAGCATAGTACTGGCCTAGCTCTAAGAATGTCTTAAAACACACACACACGCACACACACACACACACACACAATAACATTAGAAGTCAATGAAACACATTTAAAAAGCTTATCATACACTGCTGCCTACTATATATTACATATTCTAGTCTCTAAACTTTTCTTTGATTCTAAAAATTATCCTTTCTGTATATTTTACTTAAAATGCTTTCTTGTACCTTGAAATTTGAGAATTTTGTCACTTTAGTGACCTAAAAAAAGTTATCTTTTAAAATAGAATTTGCCTGCAAAATCTAAAGGAGTCGTCAACCTTTCACTTTCATTGAGGATCAGAGTATATAGAACTAACATGTTTCATTTGAATTCCTGAAGTGAATTTTGACTTGGAATTTGATCTGACTAAATAGATATAAGTCCTAGTTTAAGACCTGAAATATATAAGAATACATATCCTAGGCCAAATGCTAATCCTAAAAATTTTTTTTTGTACCAGTAATCAAACTCAGGACCTTGTGCTTGCCAGGCAGGTGCTTATACCACAGATATAGATCCCTGGCCTACTAAATCTACGTGTTGAAAGCTAACCCCTTTGAAAGAGTCTTGTAATTATCCACAAATATATGACATGATTGTTGAAGAAAAGTTTGTAGAAACACATGAGAAGTATCATAGCTCATAAATCAGATTTTATAGTATAACCATTCAAATGTCATTCATTTAGTATATCTTTTGTTTATAGCATTCAGATTCACATTTCAGTGTAGTTGAATAGCCTTTAAGGTAATTGTTATCAATGGCTTATTCAATACCAATGTTTTCCATCAGAGGGCAGCAAGAGGCTATTCAGAGTTTACCTTCTCCCAAGTGGTCTTCATGACTACACTTAGAAGGTACCTATAATCCCAGCTGCACAAACCTCAGAGATAATGAAAACTAATTGATTAATCCTTGGCAGAAGAGACTCAGATAATCAAAGAAACATCTCACAGGCAAAATAGAAACATGATTACAAAGCTTGACTCCTGAAGAGGAAAATCATGTGACCTGAGGGCCTGGTTTTAGATAAGGGTAGTATAGCATAAATTTATTTATATTATCCTAGAAATGTCTAGACTTTTTTTAAAAAAGATAGGTAATTGAATGTGTTTTCTCTACATTAAAGATTAAGTGCCCAATAACTAGACTTGGAGAAATAGAATCATTATTTCTAGAATTTCACAGCCTTGAGGCAAAATTTCCAAGTCAAATTTATAAGGTGTATGGGGACTTGGTTGCTTGTTTTGATTTCTTGAGTCTTGCCAGTTACCTCCTGAGAGCTGGGCATGGATCAGCAAGACCCCTCTACTGCAACTGCCAGCAAGTCTGGGTCTGTTTTGGCAAGTTTCTGAAAAGGTACCATGGCCTCCACCCACCAGATCCTCTAATGGAACATAACACTCAAGAACCAAGAGCCAAGCCATATTTTAGTGTCTGCTGTTGAACCCAGGAGCTGTTTTTCTGCTGGAAGAAAAATTGATACTGAGATCCTTCAAGTATTTCCTTTAGAGGCTAAAATGGTATAGAAAGTTCATTTCTATATACCCAATGCTTATAAAACATTCATTATCCGTACACACTAGAATATGTATATTACATATTCTAGTCTCTAAACTTTCTAGACATGTACACAAAGTTCTCAGGAGAAACAAAGTTCTCAGGAAAGAAATCTTCCTAAAAGTTATCTCTTTTTCAGTATTTATTGCTATATAGTCTCATAAAATCTACATAGATGCTGAGAGTAAGACTTACAAGTATATGAGAAAACATGAACAGGGCAATAAATTGTTATTTGAAAATTATGACAAGATACTCCAGTATGATAGCGTGAATCATGGAGCCAAAGCTAACTCAGGTCAACTCTGGGATTAAAATTAATAATGTTAAAATTAGCAGTGAAAATCTCCCCTTGATAAATATCCTACTATGAGAATAGGAATATTTGGTTCCTTTATCTACCCCAAATGTCTAGAACACATCAGGTGCTCAGTAAATAGTTAATATTTGTTAAATGAAGAAAATACTTAAATGTACCACATCAAAGTTCTACATTCTATCTCTCAGTAAGTCCATTTTCAGTGGTCTTTGTCTCTCTTCAGCCTTAAAACAGACTGTGGTTTCCTCTATCAATGCTGGCTGAAGTAGCTGCTTGTGTGTAGGGGCCATTTGTGGGCCTCTTGACAACAATTACATTCAAGAGCAGCAAGACCCCTAGAGGAGCTCATGGGCACTAATACTGAGTAAATAAGTGGAAAGTTCTCATTTCATACTCTCTCTGGAATAGAGTTGCTGAATTTAGCAAATAAAGATACAGGGTGTTCAGTTAAATTTCAATTTCAAATCAATGAATTTAACATGAGACAAACTTATGCTGAAAAAGTATTCATTATGTATCTGAAATTCTAAACTAACTGCACATCCTGTATTTTAACTGGCAAACCTGCTAAGGAATGTATTTACCGTTTCTAAGATTAAGGGTGGAGATTTATGCAACTTTTAAAGTTGTGGTCTCTCTTTTCTTTCTGGTCAGAGGAGCTATATCTTTTTTTTTTTAAGTTTTTTATTTAAAGAAAAAAATTTTGAAACAGAAAGAGGGTAGAAACAATACAAAATCTCAAAAACAAAACAAAAAACCAAAATAGTAACCAGTAAAAAATCACTAGTTGATAATCACTTACTTTCCTCTTAGAAGCAGTTGCTCAAGTTACAAAAGTAAAATCCACAAAGTGGACATTCAAACAGTGAGACTGCCGTCAGTTTTGCTCATCCATCCAACTAAAACTTTAGCAATATGGTTATTAATTGCACACACTCAAACATACATGCAGTTATATCCTTTAGAATACTCTCTTTTCCTTTTTTTTCTTTACAATAACTATAATCCATTCTCGTAACCTACTAAGTTCTACACTTGTATAAGTCTCTACACATATACTTAGCCTTTCTATATTAGAGGGTGAAACAAATCAAAACAAGTCAACAATACAAATTCCTAGAGAAACACAAAATGAAAAGAACATACAAAAACACAACACTAGGTGATCTACAGTAGTCACTATGATATCTCTTGTTCTTTTCAATAAAATTATCTATATTGTCTAATATAGTATAAACTTAGCATTGCATTACACTATTAATAAAATCTAAACATTGGGGACATTACAGGACTTCAAAGGCAGTTAACAATCAAACCAGAATGGGTATACTATTGAATCCTGTCATCTTCAGAGTAGTTGCCCCTACTCTCAGACTTGACACTCTCAAGCATACCAGATTCAAATAAAATCAGTCAAGATAAAACAGTGATATAACCAATTTTCTCTGTCTTATCTCTGCCATGCTATTTTTCTGTCATTGTTTGTTTACTTTTCTCCTTCATTCCACTGTCTGCCCCTTTCTTTGAGGCCTCTCTGCCATTATTACTGGAACCCTGGTGATTTTCTTCTCTCTCTCTAGAATGTCCTTCAGTATTCTTTGCAGGGTTGGATTGGTGGTCACAAACTCCCTCAGTTCCTCTTTGTTGTGGAAATATCTTGTCTCTCCATTAATTTTGAGTGACAGTTTTGCAGGGTACATCATTCTGGGTTGGAGGTTATTTTGTTTCAGGGCTTGGAATATTTCGCTTCAAGCTCTTCTTGATTTGATGGTTTGCATTGCGAGGTCTGCTGTGATTTTGATGAGTTTTCCTTTATAGGGTAATCTGTTTCTTTTCTCTGACCACTTTTAGTATTCTGTTCTTGTGATGGATTTCTGGGATCCTGATTATTATATGTCTGGGTGTAGATCTGTTTTGGTTGTAGTTGGCTGGAGTTCTGTATGCCTGATTTATCTGAACTTCACTTCCGTTACTTATGTTTGGGAAGTTTTCCTTAATTATTTCTGTGAATAGACTTTTTATTTCATTTGTATTTGTTGCTGCATCTTCATTCACATATTTTATTCTTAGGTTATAAATCCTCTTGTCATCTTCTAGTCTTTGTATCGTTGCTTCCTGGTTCCTTGTTATTTCTAAGAGATCCTTCCTTTCACAAAGATCATACTTTGCAAATCTATCTTCAAGTTCTGAAGGTTTGTCTTTAGTTTCTGTTAAAAGGTTTTGCCAGGTTTCAATGGAGTTTTTAATTTCCTGATATTCTCTTTGATCTGTTTCATATATTCTAGATTTTGTTTATATGCTTCATCAAAGGCTTCTCTCACTTTTCTGGGTTCCTCTATTCTTTCATGTGTGTCTACTTGAGGATTACCCAGGACTTCTTTTATTAATCTTCTTATATCTTGCTTCACCTGAGTTAGAATTTCAGATTTAAATTCGATGATGAGGTCACGGAGGTATTTCTTTATTTCCAATGAGGCTGTCTCTGACATTACAGGTTTGCTGTTCTCAGCCTCCTCTGTATTTACCTCTGTTGGATTCACTTTCCCTGGTTCCGCAGTTGGGTACCTTTTGCTCTTTCTCTGTCTTGTCATGTTTTCAGCCCCCTTCAGACAGGTGGGTGGTGTAGGTCTCTGGGCCTTTCCTATTGCTTACAGTTTTTCTGCAGCGCACTTGCTAGAGAAGTACCGCCCCCCCCACCAGTCCACTGTGGATCTGCGAGTTGCACGCTGAGAGCCAGCCCCTCCCCCTATGCCAGTCAACCAGTTTATGCTTCAACAAGTTTGTGTGTTCCCTGGGGATGCCACTGGCCCAGAAAAGCCTCGGCTATTGGGTTTCAACCAGGGGCATGGCCCCTGCCCGAGCAGATCCCACCAGTTTGCTTTGGACTAGGAGTCATTGGTGGATGCTGCCTCTGGTTTTGATTCAAGCCGGCCCTGCCCAACTCCAAAATGTCACCCAGCCAGTCCTCCCAATCTGGGGAATCCAGTTCCCATCACTCACCAAAGTTCATGCAGCTCGACTGGCTATTTCCACTCCCTGCCACAGTGCCTCCTCCAGCCAAGGGTCTGTAGCTCACCACCCCCTGCTCTCAGCAGGGCCGCGATCTCAGCTCGATTGTGAGTTGCCTGACTCTAAGACGTACCAGTACAGTGATCGGGGCTAACCCAGCTCAAGCCCTCTGTCCATGCTTCTTCTTTTTCTTTCTTTCTTTTTTTTTTCTTCTTTTTCTTCAGTTTCTTCCTGTGTCATGAGAATTCCTCTCCTTTTGTCTGGCTTTCTCCATGTTGCCAGATTCCAGTGTCTGTGTTTTGTTTTGTTTTGTTTTTCCTCAGAGAGGCTCTCTTATCTTGCTGCCACTCAGTCGGCCATCTTGCAATCTCAGGAGCTATATCTTTTTAACCTCTCTGTGTGAATGTCATTGTCGTATGATAGTAACAGTAGATTCTATTGACTCTGTTACATATGCCATTAAATACTCTAGTAATTGAAAATGTTCCCTGAGCTCAAAGTTTCTGTTTTGTTTTGAACATATGCTTTTGTTTCCAGGGATATGAACCTACTGTGTTTGCTTTAAGGTCTCATTTGGCTCAGTGCCAGGTACAACTGTTATGGATGGTCCCCTGGTTTCTCTGCCCTCCTGAGAAGGCTGGACCCAAGTTTTGGAGCAAGAAGATAAACTCTGTGTGGAATATCCTGCTTTCTGTCACCCGAGGAATCAGGTACTTTGATTTTGCACAAAGCTATCTCCTCTTTCTCTATTTTGCACACTCAGACTCCCTTAGCCAACTTCTGGGAAACTGACAAGCAGGATGGCCACTGAGTGGCTATGCTCTGGGAACGTGTTCCTAGAGCAGAGTAGAATAGTGGATCCCAAGTTTCTAGCATACTGTCATTATGACTTTGTGCTCAAGGACGCTCTCAATTAGGAATTTCCAAGATCATGTACCTGTTTTTCCAGAGATGGAGGCAGTAGCTGAAGAACAGATGGGGATGAGTCCTCCAGAGCTGGGACAAAGTGCTGTTAGCTAAGGTATGTGGAAGTGACGGCCCTTTGGTGGTGGGAGACAAAGGTGGGATTGTGTGTCTGTGAGTCTAGATTTACCCAGGGTGGGGGCTAGAGAGGAAAAGCTGGTAGCTTCAGATAGTAACTGAAGAATACCAGGAACTTCTGTTCTTGGAGGTTCCAGGATGATGTCTGTTGATAGGGCTGGAGCCACCAGCCCCTGACCTCTAGGGTGCCTATGTAAGAAGATATCCTCTTTACTTTTCCTTCTGAATAGGTGTGGGAAGTGTAGATTCTGACCCACTTCAGGATTACATGAGCTCAAAGTTCTGAGAACCGCAAATAACAGCTTTAGTAATCATTTGTCTTTGAATAAAAAGTGTGCCCTAAACTGGACAGCTACTCAGGAAGCTGAAGAAGGAGCTTGAGGTCATCCTGGACAACTCCAGTACCAAACAAAATTTTTAAAAGGTATGCCCTATAATCATCCTCTCCTATACATTAGGAAATAATTTCTGTGCATAAATCTTTGTTTAGAACATTGAAAATAGGCTCAGAAAGTCTCATGCTCCTTAAGTAACCTCTGGTGAATTATCACTCTCTTCACAGAGTAGATCTAACACCCAGTGCTAGGATGGGCAGGGATTGATAGTGGAAGAGTATGAAAAAGAGGACTACATTAAATAATAATGAGGTGAGCCAAGTTTTTACAATGGGGCTCAGATATAATCTTCAGACTTCTGCTCATGAACATCTAGAATTACACCCAGATTATAGCCGGTCTCTTCTAAACATCCGCACCTACTTGTGACTTCACCTATCCAGGTTACAATCTCAAATGACTGGTCCACCTTGACTGTAAGTTCAGCCCTGAAACCTCAGTGGATACAAAACCTGGTGCTTTGGGCCAAAGTGTGGTGGAGGATTGGCCAGGGCCAGAGGATCCTAGCCAGGAACCAGTAAACAGATCCCTTTCCACTAGAAAATCTCTTCAAATGATATCAATGCTTAAATTATAAGAATCTTAGAAAGAAAATGCTCTTTTATAATTCATAAGCATCATCATTCTATTAAATTAAATGAGATGAATTAATGAACATTAATTCATATCTTAGAAAGCTTCATGATACTATATGATTTTTAAAACCTTTCTATTCTTATCTGATGCTTCTTTCTAAAACTACAATTCTCTATCACAAGGTTTCTAAAACTTGGTACTTTTGACATTCTGAATGGAATAATTTTGTGTCTTAGGGGCTCTGGCCTCTACTTACTAGGTACTAGTTACATGTCTCCTAGTACTATTCCAGAGTTATGACAATTTAAAAATGGAGAAATTGCTAAATGTCCCCTGGGGAGAAAAATCACTCCAAGAAAGAGCTGTCAGGAGGCAAAACCACCCTCACTGAAAACCTCTCACCTATAAGACAACATTCCCTTCAATAGACACATTTTCACATGGCTTTCCCCAACACACACACACACACACACACACGCACTACACACACATGCTTCTTTTTATTTCCTTTCCTTGAAACATTCTGCTTTTATCCTGTCCATTGACAAAATTGTGATTATTCTTGAAAGCCTAAATAAAATACTACCCTGTGTAGCTTTCCTATCCAACTTAACTTCCTGCACACATCTTTATTTGTAATAACAGCGTTCACCACATGAAGTTGCAATTGCTTATTCACTCTTCCTTTCTATTGCCAAGAGGCTGTAAATTCCTTAAGAGCAAAGTCTGTGTATCTACTCAGCCTAAGATGGTCCCCTATATGGGGTGGGGGTTTAGCTCAGTGGCATAAGTGCCTGCCTTGCAAGCGCGCCACCGTGAGTTCAATCCCCAGTACCAATTAAAAAAAAAAAAAAAAAGATGGTCCCCTATCTGTGTGCAGGTGGTGTGTGTATGTTTGCGTGTGTGTGACAGACAGACACAGACACAGAGAGACAGACAGAGAGACCTGAAAAATACATGCAATACTCAAGTAAATGTATTTTTGTTTGAAGCATAAGCCAAAACTTTAAGTTATGCTATCAACTACATTTTCTAGAGGAATATGTAAATTTTAGAAGTTACCAGCTAGATTAATCTTAGTTATTCTAGGCCCAACTGGACATCTATCTCTAGCAAATCTAGATTATTGTATATTTTTCTGAATCTGCATAGGACCTCCCCATCTCCACAGCACTGTACAACATTGTGGAAATAGAAGCCTTAACTTAGAAAGTTCTGTTTTCTTTCTCCCTAGCAAACACCACCTACAATATTCACAACCCTAGACACAACACAATACACCCAATACAAACATCACACACATGTGTGCACATATGTGATCTCTCCCTTTTGGAAAGCACTACTGCCTTCTCTCCTTTTCTGGCTCTCCTCATTCTCAGTCTTATGCCCAATGGTCCTCTCTTAAAGATGGTTCTACTGATAAGACACAAAGATTGTACGTTCCTTTTTTAACTCTATGACTCCTTATAGAGTGATTCATACATCCTAGGCACTGCATATGAGTCTGTCAAATTGAGTAGAAAAATCAGCTGTTGTTTTAAAAACGCTGAGTTAATATTCAGAGACAAATGTAGGTCAGTACAGAAAGGCAAAGGCTGTGACACTATCAGAAAGGAGATGAATTCATGCAGCTTAGGAAAAAATGAAAACACACTGTCAGACATTCACAGTAGTCCATACATAATGAAAATATCACTCTTATAGTAACAAAGATCACAGTAATCTTATCAGACTAACCCCATACAGGTTTTGGTACCTAACTGGAAATGATGGTGCAAGGACAAGAGAGGGGTAAATAGTAAATAATACCGTCAGATCCCCGGCCCAGATGCTAGAATGATGATATATCACTCACTAAAATATGAAGGTATGGGGAATGTGGCGGGTCATGACTTCAGCATTTGAGATGCTGATGATCTAACAATGAAAAGATCACAGAAACAATTGGAGATGGGCCTGCAAAAAGCCTACAGACAGGCTTGGGCATCTCTAGCTGAGGTTAAGCAGAAAAAGTGAATGACTGAGGGCTGCGATCTGTGATAAGAGAGGCTTAGAAGGACTGGTGAGGAAGGCAAGCAGGGAGAAGAGGTGTTCTGGGAGTAAAATGCTATAGAAGCCAAGAGGGAATCTCAAGTCAAGTATCAACATTTCCAGGATATCAGTGATGCAGAAGGTGGTGTGAATGAAGGTCAGTGGGTTTGTTTCTCTGGAAGTCTGTTGACTTTGGGAGATGACAGTGGAAGCCAAACTGTCAGAAGGAGAGGAGCAAAGGAGTAGAGAGAATGTAGTGAGTGAGATAGCACATATTAGGTGCTCAAATAGTGACACTGAGTAAGTGATTTATTACACTCATCAAAGTTGATTTTGTTTATAGCACTGTTGACTACAGCAGAAAGTCCCCAGGAAAGGCTGGGCCTCTTCTCTGGCTGCACAAGAGCTAAGAAAAGCCACACATGTAGGTGCATGTGAAATAAAAGCAGATGAGAACAATCATGGCCACAAACCAAATGTGAAATGCAAATGGTCTTCTTCAGACATTTATTCAGTCCTGAATGGCAGGAGGAAGGAGTGGGAGGGTGGGAACTGAGTGAAAAAAGCAACAGGCCAAGAGATAATTTTCAGTTGGGAATGGCCTGACTTCCTAAATAGTAGAGTGTGTGGTCCAGAAACAGAACATTGCAGATGCACTTACTGTAAAAAAGAACCCTTGTGATTTTTTTGAAAAAAAGAAAATCTGTTTTGAATCTATCTCCCTAGCATAATCTTGAGCCACATCTCCATGAAACTCTGCTTCAGAGGGAGTTCATTGAATTCAGTGTGAATACATGGTACCAATAATGCCAGTAATGTTGTTTCCTGTACACCTACTACACATTCTGTGTGTCTATCTTTATATTTCCCTACTTTCCTGCTAGATGAACGTGAGCATCCCTGTTTTCCATGTGTGGAAATTGAGGCTGGAGCCAAGAGGTGAAAACCCAAAGTTAAAGGCTGAATGTTTTCCTGTTCTGTTAAGTTCATGCTTTACCATGAGTGATCAGAGAGAGGCAGTAGTGGGACACAAGTATTAAGGCAAATGGGGTCCCACATTTAGAAGGGTCAGATTTAACATTCTGCTCTTGCTGTTTTGAAATATAGTTTTCTAAGAAGCGGTCCTACATTTTCATTTTATACTGTCTCACAAATTCTGTGGATAGTCCTTTATGGAGTCATAGCATGGTAGAACTGGAAGATTTTGATAGGTCACTTGTTCCATGCCCATTCATCTTAGAGATGAGAAAACTGAGGCACAAGAGGGAAAGTGAACACCTTTGGTCACACAGATCATCAGCAGCACAGCAGCAATAGAACCCAGGAATCCCCAGATTCTGGTTCTTTTAGTACCTTGTCCCCTTGACAGCTTTGACAGCTGGAGATGAGAATTTCCCCCTTTGCTCTAGGAGCTTATCTCTAACCAAAATATCATTTGTGGTTGAGCTGGGTCCACTCATTTCACTTTTAGGCAAAGGGCCTTGGCTTTTTTATAAAACCAAATGCACACAAACCTGAATGTGATTTCAGAAAACCACAATGTCTACTCTGTGGTAAAAGAAACTCTTAGCTGAGTATCTCACAAATCACCTCTCTCTACTGCCTAGCCCTCCCTCACAGTATTTCTTATGATAGGGGCACTGGCTCTGCCAGGATCAGGCAGGGGCCATTGGCAAGGTGGGTCTGGAGCAAGGCCAAGAAAAAGCTCCTATCAAAGCTGACTGAGACAGGAAGCAACATCAATCAACCAAAGAAATAGATGTTAGGCATAAATATTTCACATTTATTAAATTGATGCCCCATCCAGCTTGATCAGAAGGGTCTCTTAGAACCAGATCAGACTGTTAAAACAGGCAGCCAGGTATTTGTAAAAGTTTCTTCTCACCTCTTCCATACCACATACTTGGAACTTAGAATACTGAGGACATAGTGTGCGTGTTCCAGCCCAGAAAACATGTACTTGCCTCAGAAACACCTGAGTAGGGGTCTCTTCTCAGTGAAGAGCCAACACTGAGATGTACTGGATAGTTCTGAAGATGACATGCATCTACCACAGTCCAAAAGGCAGAAGAGTGGCATGTACAGGTAACAAGGAACTCTGCTTATGCTTCAAAAGCATTTGTCTAGGTTTCCTGGGATCATGGAAAGGTTTTACAGGTAGGAAGAGTATGAGCAGCTTCCATTTTAACTTGAAAGATGGGACAGATACACATAGACACCACCTAACATGGAAGAATCACAGGGCAGGGAAATGACCCCTTTGGTTCACTGGCATGACCCAAGGACTGGAACCAGTTTGGTACATAGTAAGTACTTGTGTGAATGAATGCTAGTTGTGACTTTAAGTGTTACTCCTTAATTTTAACAATATCTTTAAAATACTTTTAAATTAACAGAAAATTACAAGTATTTCCCCTTATATGCATATATACATAGATATATACATCAATATACATACATACATAGATATCCATTTATGTGTTTATAAAGCTTATTTATATTTATAAATTATGTATTTTTATTTGTTCACTTATGTAGATATATAGACATATGTATATATATATATATAGAGAGAGAGAGAGAGAGACAATCAAATTAATATATGTAGTCTTTTTCAACATCATGACTACCATTCCTAAAGATTTTACTACACTCCTGCTTACACTTAGCTGCAGGGATACTTTCTGAGAAATTCATCTTTATATGACTTTTTAAAAATTTTTTATTTTTTTTGGTACTGGGGATTGAACTCAGGCACTTGTGCCACTGAGCTAAATCCCCAACCCCCATCTTTATATGATTTTACTTTGTAACTATCATAGATGTCACTAGGTGATAAGAATTTTCAGCTCTTGTTTTTATCCCTCTACTGGGAATTGAACCCAGAGCCTTCACACTGAGCTATATGCCCAGTCCTTTTTTATTGTTTTAATTTTGAGCCATGGTCTTGCTGTCACTAAATTGCACATGCTGGGGTTGAATTTGCAATCTCCCTGTCCCAGTTTCCCAGTGTGCTACTATGTGCCACTGTGCCTAGCTAAGGTTTGGTTCAGTTTGGTTGGGTTCAGTTGGGTTGGGTTGGAGTTTTTTTGTGTGTGTTACTCAGTGCATTTCACAGAGTAGGTAAGGGCTCTATCACTGGGCTACAGATAGATAGAGATACAGATACAGATAGAGGTAGGGGTATGTATATATGGCTTGTCCTTGGCTGTTATGTGATTCATGACTGCATTCTTCTCCCCCAAAGCAGCACATTCATAGAGATACCACCACACCACTTTCTAGTCTGAAAAACAACGTCGACACGACACTGTTTTACAATCCACTGACTCCATCCTCAAGTTTCCCTGATGGTCTCAATGCCATCTCTCCTTCCCTGCTTCTCCTAGAAGCACCACTGTCTCACTGATCTCCTTCAGTCTGAAGTGTTTTCCGCTCCCCCTCTGGCTCTGGTTCTATGTCCCTGGCAATCTCAAGGAGCACAGACTTGCATTCACTGGATGTTTCCCCAGAAACATTCATGCCAGAAAAGCTGCAGAAATGATGCTGTGCTTTTTGGTGACCATTGCACCAGGAGGCAGTGCTCTACCAACCTGCCCCTTGAGTAGAGGTGTCAGCCTTAATCACCTGCCCCAATTTGTGTCTGCCAAACTGACCCCTATGAAGCCACCATTTATACTTTGCATATGAATAGCATTTGGGGGGAGATATCACAAGATTATCCCTATGTGCTACTCATCATAAAGCCTCTACCCCCCAGCTTACTAGTCATTAATGATTCCTGCCTTTACCAGCTACCACTACTACTACTGAAAGTACTATTACAATTTCTTGTCTACTGGAGATTATTCACTGCCTTCATTTAGTAGTTGACATCCTACTATAAGAAAGAAATTTTCTTCATTTATTTGTACTTTTGCTTATTTTTCTTAGTGTGGTCTCATGAATCCATAGTTTATTCACTGAATTTCAAACTAATATTTTCATTATTTATCTTGATACTTTAGTTGCCCTAATTCTGGCTAGTGGTAGGTCCTTCAAATTGACTTCTGTCTCCTTATGACATGGTCCTGTCATTCTTTGAGCGTGTCTTTATTTCTTGTTAAGATAATTCAGGCTCATCTTGTTCTTTCTTCACCCTAGCCTCATAAACAGCTAGTGAAAACTGACTTATTTTACTGGAGGATATATTAAAAGCTAAAGACTGCATACTGGGTGTATTTATTACTAATGTATCTATAATCATTTCTATATCTAACATACATGCACATGTTATGAAATTCATAATTTCATACCACTATTTTTCATTTTAATCCAACCCCTTAGGATATTTCTAACTTTTTCTACTTCTGTTTTTGTAAACTGTATTTTAGAAAGTAAGAAACATAGATCTGACTGTCCTCGGTATCTCTAGCTATTTGCTTAATTGATTTATTTTCTAAATATAACCAGTCCCCAACCTCCTAGCTGCTGCTTCTTCCTGCCACCTATACATCTTCCCCACTTTTGTCTCCAGCCATCTGACAACCTCCCACATCATGATCACAACACTCCTCCTCACTTACTTCTCCATACAAAGATGAGAAAGGAAAGGGAGGGATCTGTATTTTAAAAGATTTCCCAAATTAATATAAGCATGCAGACCAGTTTGCACTTCGCTGCATAAGAGGAGCAATAGGAAAACAATATTGTGTCTAAACCTCAGGACAAAACCATAAAACTCACCATATGATATTATCCTAGGACTATAATATTTTTTCAAGGAGTCAGTGTTTCACAGTTAAGGATAGAGAGAGAAGGTCCCTGGAAATTGTAGGAAGTCATGTCTGAGTCAGTTCAAACTGCTATAGCAAATTACCATAGACTGAGAGCTTAAAAATACACATTAATTTCTTGGGGTTGGAAAGCCCAAGATCAAGCAAGGTGGCAGCATATACAGTATCTGGTGAAGACCTGCTTCCAGATTTGCAGATGACATCTTCTGGTTATATCCTTCTTGAAAGGAGAAACCACGGTGAGGAAATAGTGAGACAGCTCTGGAGTCTCCACTTATAAAGGCATAATCTCATTCATAAGTTTCCATCTTCATGACCCAATTATTTTCCAAAGGCCCCCCTTTCAATACCATCATATTGGAGATTAAGACTTCAGCATATGAATTTGAGAGAGAAAAAAAAGAGAGAGAATAGCAAAAGCAGCTAATGCCAAGAAAAACATAATATTTGCTTCCAGCTGGTCCCTGACTGTGCCCTCTCAGTATTTTTATATGCCCCTTTGGGAGTATGCATATGAGTCACTGCTCCCTAATCTAACTTTGACTCTGAAGTCCATGAAGAATATGATTTTTTGAAGGCCTCCCTTCATTTCTAGAGGTCTTGTACTTTTCCACACAGGGACAGGATTGTTCTCCGGGGGAATGAGTATAAGCACTAGATGTGCAGCTTTATCTCAAGCTCGTCTCTGCCAGTACCTTAGCTTTGACCTGTAAGCTCTGCTCTCAGCTGCCCTAATCTTGGACCCCTGAACAGTAACCTCACTGCTGTCTTTCTTTATTCTTCACCATATTGCTTGGTAGGAATCATAAACCTAACATTGAATTCTCCAGGCTAAAACTGCCAAGGCAGAGCAATATTAATCCACCTAAGCCAAAGTTATTGCATTCCCTCCAGCTCCACACGAATGAAGAAATTTGTCAAATATTTATTCTGGAAGAGAAATTAAAATCAAGTTAATAGGAAAGGAGAGTGAATGATTGAATTCTGTTATTGCCTCTCCTGGCTTCATGTGTTGCTGGAGAGAGTTATAAAACCTTATTTGTGTTATTCATTTTCATATTTTCATGCTTACATTATAGCTGAAAGAAAAGTCAGGACTGGCTCCAAATGAAATATCCTTGCCTGGAAAAGTAACACTTTGTCCCAGAGCTATAACTGGCACAGCCCAGCAAAGCAAACTTACACAATAAAGTTAGGGAGAAAGTTAAACAAAGAACTGAAAGGAGAAAAAGCACAACAGATGGAGACTCTTTAATTTATTAAAACTTTGAGAAATGTCCACAGAAGTATCTGGTTTGGCAGTAACAGCAGGTTGGTCTTTGAAATCTTCCTTCAACCTCAGCCCATCACCATACAGGGCTCTGTAAGAAAAGCTCTTGAGTAAATCATGGATTAATGTGGAGCCCAAGAAGACTCCAGTGGGAGGTAGAATGAGTCTACCCATAGAAGCACCTCTTCTAAGATAGAAGCAAGGAACCACAAATGTGATTTTGTTTTCATATGTGAGTATGTACATTGAAAATCAGAGTATCTAGAGAAGAAAGGAACTGGAAGCAAAACAGACTAATTGGTGCCCTGAACAAAATAACACAATGGGGAAAAATAGAGTTTTGGGCCAACACTGAGCTGGAAAATTATTAAAATTTTCTTCCATAAGAAAGATAATGAAGGTAAAAAGATTGTATTTGTCAGCACATTAAGAAGCTCAGTCAAGGTCTTCCTTCTTTGTGTTCCCACTGAGCACACTGCATTCCGTTGACACCGTGGCCTTGGAAAGGAAGTAGAGTTCTGGTTCTGATATACAAACTCTTCCTGGCCAACAGTGTGCTGGAATTGGCTCAGACTGGTTTATGAGAGCAAAGTTTTACATATTCAAGGTAATTCTTGAGCAGGTTGTTAAGCTATTGTTAGCTTTAAATTGCCCACAAAAGGAATATTTAAACCATGAAAATGAGCCAATGCTGCAAATAATAAATCAGTTCAACATCCCATTGACAGCACACAGACACCTCTATGTTGGTAACAAGGAATACAGGAGCTGCATAAGAGAGGCAGTGTGATCACTCTGGAGCCAGTCATAGAAGGGGGAAGAGCCATTTGGTGTCATGAGAGCATGAGAGGCTCCCATGGGAAGCAGAAAGGAAAGGAAAGGAAGGAAATATCTGCTCTCCACCCTAGCCAAACTTACCCATCACCATGCTCCTCCCCAACCAGGCCTGTAATCAGGGTCAGCCAAGCACAAAGAAGAACAAAGAGGGACGGTAGAAAAGCTGATGACACACAGAACTCATTGACCCTTGAGGAGGCAAGGCTCTCGAAGATTACCCAATTCAACTCTCTACCTTGCAAAGAAGTAAAATGAGACCAAAGTCATATAGCTAGTTAAGTGACACTGACAGGACCACAAAACGTGGTATTTCTCACCTGTATTCCCACTGAGTGCCAGGGTCTTTGTTGGTTCTTAATCCTAAACCTTCCTGGTGCTACCTGTAGCTACTCACAAGCAGAGGGAGATGAATGGAATTCAAAGAACTGATGCTAATTAATCCCGCCTTCCCAGCTAGCACATTAACTACATATTGCTTCAGAAAGTACTAAGTTTATTGATTTCAACTATAAAGGACCTACCAACTTAGAAAGGAGATGTCTGTCTGAAGAGTTAATAATGAAGATGCTGAGTATGTACCAGCTGATATAGCTGGAATAAAAGGTCATTTGTCCTAAATTGAGTTCCAAGTCATAATTTTAAATCACAAACTTTGCTCCCAAGGAAACTACTAAAAAATGTGCTGGTGATTTAAATTCTTTCCAGATGGAAAAATGTTGATGTCATTCTAAGCTTTGCCTCTGTAAGAGTCATTTTATTCCACCTAGAATAATGGGGCAGCTGAGGTAGAGGTGCAAGAGTTGGAATGAGTTCCTGAGCGCAGACAGGCCCTCTAGCATTAGGTTCGCCCTGTCAGGGTTGTGTCTGTTACACCAAAGATAGAGACTTGTGCTGTGGCTACAACAGCTGTGTCTCTTCAGGGAATAGATGATTTGGTTCTGTACATGCTGTCCAACCCCTGACATCAACATTAACCTCACATTATATTTTAAGAAGAATAATTCTTATTAAGCCAAACTAAATAAAGTCTTTGTGAAAGAACAACTCCATGCTGGTCCCCAGAGGTGTGGATGGATTGTACAGCTCAATTGTCTTACTGCCTCTCCGGTTATAGTGATTATTCTCACAATAGCCGCAGAGGAGAATCAAGTCCACCTTGGGTAGTGTAGACTTTCTTCACAAGAGGGTTACAGAAGTTTTCTTTGAAAGGTCATTTTTGAGGACTAACATAAGTGAACAAGGACTATCTCAGATTAATGTTCAAAGATCTTTTGAGTCTAATAATTAATTGTTTAATGAGATGATTTGATGAACCATCCAAAGATATATCTACAGATGGTGAACCACACGTAGCTGAGTGGAACTGTAGAGACCTAGAGCAAAGAACCTGGCAACATTTATTACACCATTATCCTCTGATCACTGTTAGGACAGCTTTGTGTAGATGACACGGATTCTTACATGATATATGTGCTTTGTAACAACTCTGCTGGGTTCAAAGTGACCAAGTTTCCCAGCTTCCCCAGGAACAAGAGGATTTTGGGATGCAGAATTTTAATTTTGAAATCAGGATAGTCCTGGGTAAACTGGGGAGAACTGACAATGCATTTAAACCTGAGTTTCCACTGCCCCCCAATTCACCAACTAGGAAAATGAAGCTCTAAGAAATTAAGAAACTTGATCAAGGTAACATACTATTTGATGGCAGGATCTGAATTTGTTTATCAGTCAGACATCAAAGCTAGGAGTTTCCTTTGAAAAATTGTGGAGATATTAAACAGGTAGCTATTTCTTTGTAGTTCTTCATGATGGAAGTCTAAGAAAACAGCCTTTAAAAACAGGCTTGGAGCTGGGCATGATAGTGTAGGGTTGTAATCCCAATACCTGGGAGGCTGAGGCAAGAGGGTAGGGAGTTTGAGGCCAGCCTGGACTACATGGGGAGTTCAAGGTCAGCCTGGTCTACAAGGAGAGATTTGGTCTCAAATAAATAAACAAATAAATACCTACAAATGAATAAAATTCAGGTTTGGGTGAGAAGAAAGATTTCCTAAATTTCTTTGGAAAAGAAGCATAGGGAACTCAGATTGCAGACTATTTCTCAAATCTTACAGAAGCTACAGTTCCAGATTGCAATGACCAGTTCATGAACAGGGAAAGCATGCATTCTGATTTTCCAGTCCCCGTTTATTTTTGTTGTCTTAATGAATAATTTAGTACTCCATCTCACTCTCAAAAAAGTCCCAGTTAGATGATAAATTATATGGTCTCCCAAGCCAAGAAGCTTACCAGTCCATAATAGAAGAAGAATGATAATGATAATAGAAGAAGGAAAAGAAGGTTATGAACAAAGACAAATGAGTGAGAGGGAAATAAAGTCAGGTAAAGGAAGGATCCAGGCAGTAGAATACTGTCAGCTTCTACTGGTTAGCAAGGTCTCTGGTAAAAATATTCTGAAAATGTCTGAGCAGACTGTTAAATCAGTAATAGCTTGAAATCAACTATGATGGGACTATTTACACAAATAGGCAAGCACTACAAACCAGGACCTTATCCTTCACAGCTATAGCCACCAGCACACAGCACACCACTGTTTGTAGAGTGCTGATTTGCTGGCTCTCTCTCTCTCTCTCTCTCTCTCTCTCTCTCTCCCTAAGTGGGTTCCCATCCCCCTCAGGTCCCTCAAAAGAGACCTGACTAAGCATTATGCCAACCACTGACTTTAGACATGAATGCCAGCAAGGCCAGTGGTGACCAGGTAGGTGGAGGACATTACTATGAGTCCCAAAGGGCAGAGGAAACATAATAGTAACTTACTAAGTTACTTAAATACTTGTTTCCCACACTCCTTATGTCTGTCTTCTTTCCAAACTATTGGCCCTGATGACTTTAGGCCTAACATCAGATACAGAAACAATAGCGTTAAGCAAATGGCTTAACTAGCTTCTATAACTATTGAAAATCTACCTCTGGTAAAAATCCCTTGCTCTATATCACTCATCATTTGGGTTCTCTGATCAAATTCTAACAAATACAGAAATTGATACCAGAAGTGGTTTCAGAGAAAATTAGCATGAGTTTTTTGAATTGATTTTGGGTTTTCTGGAATTGTAACTCTGATTTGACTAGATATAAAGGCATTAATCACTTTATTTCCAGTATTAAAGGGATACTGATTGTCTGTGGCATGATAAGGTAAATTATCATTTACCACTTACAAAAACATGCAGTCTTTATCAGGAGGAGTAAAAGCTTCTTTTCGACAAAGCAGTTGTTGCCATAAAACATTCTAGCAAAAATAAGTACAAAGAAGTCAATTGGAAGCTTCTCAGTGTGCTGGAGAACTTGAAGGAATGAAAATGATGAGTTGAGGCCTGAATGTTCATCTTACATTGTAAGGGGGATAAATGGGTAAATTCTAACAAAACTGGGACCTTTAACCCCCAATTTCTGCCAATTCTTGCCGGAGTCCAGCTGCGGCAGGGCTAGGGTTTCCCAAAGGTGGACAGGGAGTCGGCGAGTGAGAGACAGAAGACACTGCACACCAGTCTGTGAGTGAATCTGAATCCGCTTTATTTTTTAGAAGCTGGAATATATATTTGCTAACCTTGGCAGCAACCCCCAGCCCCAAGTAGGAAGCTCCCCAGGCCCAGGGCCAGGCAGAGACAATCCCAAGCAATAGGTATTAATTAACCTCAACCCCAAGCAGGGAGTGCCCCAGGCTCAGGGCAATAGGTATCAATTAACATCTCAATCTTGTTACTTAGTTAGCTTGGGAAATGTAAGCCGATGCACTTGAATTCCTGCAGGAGGGAGAGATGTGTGAGGTTATTGTGCCTCCCTACATTGTTTCCCTTATCACTTATGGGAGTGTGGCAGTCCCTGTGAGGACAACGCCTGTCTTGGGTCAAGGACTCTTCATATGAACCCAACCAGGCCTTACCCGTCATGGGCCTGCAGGACAGCAATTGGTCCTGTGCCTGTCTTAGGCGGCTGGTGGCGTAACATATGTGTCCTAGTTGCCCGTCTTTGGCTGCCTGTAGGACAGCACCTGTCTTGGGTCAAGGACTCTTCATATGAACCCAACCAGGCCTTACCCGTCAT